>VYZP01074190.1:0-10638 GCA_013400635.1 Hypocryptadius cinnamomeus | reverse complement strand
GGCAATAAAAATGTCCAGGCTAATCCTGGTTTTGAGTGGCCGCACGCTAAGTCTGGAGGATACACAAGACCATGGAGCGGCCTGAGGAGGAGATCAGCCCTTGGTATCCAGTCTGAGCACATCACTCCTCACAAAATGCAAGTGACCCGGGCTCCTTTGCCAGGACCAGGTTTGCAGGAAAGGTTTTGAGTTGACTTTAGCTGATGTACAAGGATAAAAAGTCAAAGGAAGTTGGAGTGATAGAACCTTCACTCTCCTGGCTAGGAGTAAAAATGTTGTTCCTCTTCCAAACCTGATAGATTACACCTGCCTCAGAACACTGAGTTTCCTCACTGCCTTCAAACAGCAGCATTACCTCATGCACCATAGCCATCTTGTTTTCACTGATTGAAGGCTCTAATGAAACTCATAAAATTATAATATTGTATATAATGTACTAATGCTTTAAATATTTTAAAACCAATTATGACAATAAAAATAGCTGGATGTATTTTGAAACGATGATTGCAGAGCAGTTTCTATTATGTATCACTTTTTCCCATTTCAGATTTTAGTTATGAATATTGACAGTTTATGCAACATGATAAAATAATAAGTAAAGCTTAGTAATGCTGAAGGAAAATGTAATCGAATAGAATAATATACAATGTCTTCTTAAGAATTGTTTAATGTTATCTTAAAATATCACAAATACATTTTCAAATAGGACTCCGCTGAAATAATTTTTCATTCTAATCAAATACAAAATCACAGTGTGGTATTATTGCGAAGGAAATAATCACTGCATTTCTAGTGAAAACAATTAAGTACTCCTGAAGGAAAAAGACTGGAGGCATTTTTCACCTATCTAAGAAATTATTCGTTCCAACAATTCCTTCATAAAGAAGTCATCAAGTTGCATATTAAAATCATGATATAAACCTTTATGGCATAAGAAAGATTATTTTTGTGCCACAAATCTCATCTATTTTTCCAAGTAAACCAATAGGCCTAACCAAAAAGGACTGATCACCCAAAATCTGTTCTTGTACAAACTGTATTTGTTCTTGTACATACTATATCTTGTACAAACCAATCTTTGCTTCTCGACAAATACTTCACTCCTGTTGACCAGCAAGATGTTTTTAAATCTTAAGTACATCAGTATACGAAAATCTTTTTTTCCACTGGAGAAGAGAAAACTATGACATTTTAAAGGTCCCATTTGAACCACTCTAACGTGAATAACATATATTAACACTTTGCCATGATGACAAAACACTTGGGCACCATGATTATAAGTTTAAAAAAAAAAAAAATTAACAGAGAAAAAAATACCTCTAGCCTTTTCCTGAGAAAAGTCAAGGCACTTCTATCCCTAGGTGGCTCAGAAGGCCACATTAGGTCATAAGGGTAGCCACCTGTGCAATATGCACATCACAGGACAAATATGAATATGCAAATAGTTGCTCGCTGTCAAAAATCTGCATGATACAATGAACAAAGTTTCTTCACATTAAGTACTGTCAAGAAATTCCAAACAGCGAATGAGGAAAAAACTCATTTGCAAATAATTTGTGCATGAAATCAGATTATAAACACATCAAAACACTGTTGTGATATTTGCCTGCTTAGGAGGCAAATAGATAGAATATTACATCAGTGGTATTCAAACTATGGCAGCTTTATATACAATGTTTTTTTTACAAAACATTTCAACTTCCATGTTCACTAAAACAGCATAAGAAATTCTTAAATGTTGCTATCCCTCTTGTTTGTTCACATTCTACTGGAGAAATTTCTAGCTATTTTTCAGCCCTAGACTAAGATTCCTGATGAGAACACCTTTCCAAGTTACAGATGTAGTTCACTAAAAGGACTGTACTATACAAGTGCATTCTGTAAAAGACATAGATGGTAAGATGGCATTTTTTTCTGCTGTTTCCATTATTATTTTATCTGGGAGAATTTTGATTTATGAATAAATACTTGGCCAACTTCTTCTGTAGTTAATACTTGCAAATAGTGTATACTATCAGAGTAATTTTGGCATAAATGGATGCAGGAGTGCTGAACCATGAGCACAACTGAAGCCTGAAAAAAGCTGGCATTGAGTTATGGTTGATTTTTGTTCTGACCACATGAAATTGGTGGTTAATAGAGAAGTTTATGTGTGCTTAAAAAAAAGGGGTCCCAATAGACAAATCAAAAAGTACATTTTATATTGAAAATAATTGGACTAGGACTTTTTTCTAGATTAAAACATTTTAAATCCATTTTTTTATGCTTTCTATAAACTAAAAAACTCAATAGCCTTCAACTCCTCTAGCCTCCAACTCCTCTAGAAATGCAACCACACAGCTTCTCAATGCAGTTATAAATAGGCTTCTGGGTTAGAAAAACTATTATTGTACACGAAGACCTGTTCAGATGCTGGCTGAGCTACAACAAACTGAAGAAACTGCTGCCTGAACAGGAAAGAGAAGAGAATAGTCACCCCAGGCCCATGCTGAGTTGCCTGTAAGGGAAAAGATGATGTCCCCATGAGCACTGAGCACCCACAGGTGCTATCCTGTGGCAGCCCAGGGCCATAGGGAGCCGCTGGCTCAGCAGTTCCTCTTCTGTTAAGGACCTTGTGTTTGTACCTGGTTTCTATGACATCCCCCTGAAGCTGCATCATTTCCTGGGCAGACTTCCTCCATTCCATGCCAGAATTTAGCTCCATATATTAATTTTTCAATCTTTACATACATGTCTCTGTCAGACTAAAAAGCCTATGCCTGTTAACAGCATATTAAAAATATGCAAGAATACTGCAAAAATATTCAAAAACTACTTCAAATGAACCAGAAAAACACAGCAAAATAAAACTCATATTAATGAAACATTGCCTAAAAGCGCCAGAATGACCAGCCAGTACCACAGCAGCACACCATAAAGTATGCAGAACACCATGAGGAATCTGGTGTTTCAAGTGAAATCAAGCAGGAGCTATGAAAGTGTCTATACTTAACAATAATTTTCTTGCAGATTGTTCCTTATTGCAAGTTCTAGATCTGAAAATGCATTTTAAGTGTCCTTTCATCAGCCAAGTAAGGCTGGAAAAGGAAACTGTGAAAAGTTTCACAGTTTAGAGGGACGTGACAGCGTCTAATGCATGATATCCATAAAGGTGTATCATTCATTCAGGGCATCCTCACACTCCCTGCAGTGCTGCCTCTGCCACTCAGTACTGCTTTGTTCCTCTCTTTGCTACTGCCCACATTAGACTGACTTTCTGAGAAAGTGATCAGTTCTCACTTCTTGCCATTCCTGCTCTAGTGCTGTTCTTTGCAGTTTTATTTCCAAGACTGCCTGTGAACAAGCTTTGGAAGATCACTCTAGATCACTCTCTCCGCTCATCAATAGTATTAAAAGCTGTTTCTAGAACCCGTGACTGTGAATTTTTATTGTCAAAATAACCCAAACAAGTATTTAGACCTGGAGACAACTTTCAATTTCAGCCCTAGTAGTGGGTTAAAAACATCAGAAGTTGTTTTCAAGGCAAAGCAATAATCTGTGGCTTGAAGACCATGGAGGACTAAGCATGTCCTCATATCTCAGATGTGTAATTTATTGCTGTTAAGGTGGACCTTCTGTCTTGGACAAGAGGGAAAAATCAATATTAATCCACTCATAGTTGTAATGGAAGGATGTGGTTGCATAAAGTATCACTGAGTAGTGCAGGACTGCAGCCTGAGTTTGAAGACAGATGTTATAGGTTTGCTATGGAAGCAATAGACCATAACAATGTATCTGATATGGAAAAATCAATCACGCTGCTACTAGCTGGAAACTGCATCTCTTTGAGGAAAGAATATAAAGTACTTCAACTAGTTGTTAAAGAGGTTTCATAATTATTTAATCACTTTAGAGGTCAAACAAATTAAAATACCATTTGTCAGTATTTTCTCTGAGATTTGTTTTCAAGACAGGATGGAAGAGGAGATTGTTTTCTCAGTGTTCTGAGAAAAATTGTCTTTATTTGAATGCTGACACATGGAGATAATAAAAAACACTACCAGCCTAGATGCATTATGGGGTTTTTCAGCTAGAAACTATGTAGAGTTTCTATTTGGAAAATATAAAATACTTTTTAAAAAATCTAACACCACAACATCTCTTTTATTTGGGCTGAGAAAGGGTTGTCTTTGAAAATATGTATTGCCAAATAACAAAGAGTAGCTCTGAAGTCTCATGGGTTCCAGTGTACAATGAATTCTGATATCTACAGTCTCTCTAGCTGCAATAATCTTGTTACCATAGCTCCTATTGTTTAATGTCAATTACCATTTCTTCTGAAAATTAAAAAAAGATAAACAAACAACACTTGTTACATAGCTGTTACACATCTGCCATTTTAGTCATGGCAAGCCAAGCACCAGCGGCAACATTTACCTTGAATGACCTCCTCTGAAGGGGTGAAAATATCTCCAAAAAGAGCAAGAAAAGGACACTGCATTTAAAATCACACTTAATCAGCTATGTGAGATAAACAACAGATCTTAGTCTATTTCTGAATTATGCTTTTTGGATCACAGTACAAATTATACTACATCAATAGTGATGTTAGCAATGTACAATTTAATAGAAATAAACAGTTAGTGGCACTGTTCCAGATGTTTTTCAGAATGTTCTTCTGTAATAGTACTGAGGCAAAATTACAAATTATAAGAGTCAGTAATAGCTGCTTAAACTATAGCAGTCCTGGGAATGAGTTGAAGGTCACAGAATCACAGAATCATTAAGGTTGAAGAACGCCTTCAAGGCCATTGAGCCCAGCCTTGGACCAAACACCACCATATCAACCAAATCATAACACATAGTGCCATAACCATAACACATTTGTTTCTTGAACACTACCAGGGATGGTGGCTCCACCATCTCCCTGGGCAGTCCATTGCAAAGCTTAAACGTCTTTTCTGTGAGGAAACTCTTCCTCAATGTCCAAACTGAACCTTCCCTGGCACAGCCTGAGGCTCTGTTGTCTTACCCTGTCACTAGACGCCTGATAAAAGAGGCTAATTCCCACCTGGCTACAACATCCTTTGAGGCAGTTGTAGAGAGTGATGAAGTGTTCCCTGAGCCTTCTTTCCTCCACCTCTCTCAGCTGGTCCTCATCAGACTTCTGCTTGAGACCCTTTCCTAGCTCTACTGCCCTTCTTTGGAGTCGCTGCAGCCCCTCAATGTCTTTCCTGTAGTGAGGGGCCCAAAACGGAATACAGAACTCAAGACCTGGCCTCACCAATGCCCAGTACAGGGAGACAGCCTCTGCCCTGCTCCTGCTGGCCACAACGTTGCTGATACAGGCCAGGACGCCACTGGCATTCTTGGCCACCTGGGCACAGCTGGCTCATGTTCAGCCACTGTCAACCAGCATCCCCAGATCCTTTTCCACCCACTGGCAGTTTTTCAGCCACTCTGCTTGTAGCTCTGCATGAGGTTTTTGAGACCTAAGGGCAGGACTCTGCCTTATTAAATCTTATTCAATTGGCCTCAGCCCATCAATTAAGACTTCCAGATTCCTCTGCCAAATTTTGCCGCTGTCCAGCAGATCAACACTTCCTCCCAACTTAGAGTCATCTGTGAACTCACTAAGGGTGCACCTGATCCCCTTATCAGGTTGTTGATTAAGACAGGGCTGTCCCCAGGACTAAGCCTTGGAGAACACCCCTCATGATTGGGCACCACCTGGGTGTAACTCCATTCACCACCACTCTCTGGACCTGACCATCCAGCCCGTCCTTAACCCAGTGAAGCGTGTACCTGTCCAAGTTGTGGGTTTACAGCTTTCCCAGGAGAATGATGTAGGTGGCAGCATTGAAGGCCCAGCTGAAGTCCAGGTAGATTACTACCTGGTGGATTTCCTCATCCACTGGGTGTTTCGCCTGGTCACCAAAGGACTTCACTGGACAAGAAGGTTACTTGCAGATGTCTGAGGATGGCCCAGCTCCCCCAGCTCCCCTTTTCACTAACACAAAACATTGCAATACTCAAAAGCCAAAGCTCCTTTTGAATATATTTTTATACAAAATGGTGTTCTTGCACAACATGAAATCTTCTGTTAAAGTGTTTACATATGCGAACCTGGTAAATAATGAAAGCATGAGAACAAAGTTGCCATTCTTTCTGACTCCTGAAATTAGAGTATATCACCTAGTAATGATTATTCAATGAAAACCAATCTGAAAGATTAATTATTTATGGTTTACTATCTATTGTGTTCTTTCCACTTTGACTTTTTAGTCAAACAGTCAGAGAGGAGAACATTATCAGCTAATATAACGTGAGCAACCAAAAGAAACTGTGACTAGCAAGTAGTCTTAGAGAGCAGATCACATATCTTCACTAAGATCTTACTATCCAGTGCATGTCTGCAGTCAGCCAAGGGAACGTAGATTAAATTATTTGTGACTCCCATAATGTTTTAAAGAGGGTGATGGAAGATAAAATACTTCAATGTCTTACATTTCTAGCCCATTGTAAAAAACATTATCATTTTGGCATCATTACATGAAACACTCAAACATGTTATATATATGGGTACATGTCTCATTAAATAGACGTACGTATTGTCTCCTGTGTGCGCTGGATTTCTCCCCAGGAAGTTCATTGGCATTTTTCCCACTCTCACTTGTCTCAAATATTTTCACCCACAGTGTGATGGTGTGTCTGATCTCAGACTAGATTTTTTCTCTTTTTTTTGGCACTAATGCGCACTCCTGGTAAAGTTCACTCTCAAAACATTGGAAACAGTTAGTGCAAATAAACAACAATCAGTCTCCACTCCACTTGTAAAGAGGGCTGAAAGCAAAGTAGGATGTGGTATATGGTCCAACTTTGTACCCTGAAGAAGGTGTCATTGCCACTCAAGTAAGTGGGAGCCGTGCATGCTTTCCCAAGGACAGAGTCTGTGTATTCAAATACCTAATGTGTCTGGAGGGCTGAGGCTGACACTCCTCCAAGTGAAATGGGATAACCATGCTTTCTTTGAATAAGTCAGCTAACCAAATGAACATCAAAATTTAGGCTCCAACTCTGAAGAAGAAAACAGGAACAGTACTTCCATTTTTTACAATTACACCCTTTTTTAATGTGTCTAAGAAGCAGGAAGGTAAACATTAGCACTCCTCTATAAAGTTGTTCAAATATTATTGAATTATGGTCTTTAGTATCTTGTCTGGAGTTGACTATGCAGCAGAAATATATAAAAATAAGGATGGATATTCCTAAGATGTTATAAAGAATGGTCCTCCTTCTGACATTAGTTGAATTTGGATCAGGCAGTGATACACCTAAAGGTGCCAGTTTTTCATTTATTTATTGCATTTATTTTTTTACTTATTTATATTTGCTTGCTAGGCAGGTTTTTCCTCAAGCTCTTACAAGCTTTATTTATTATTCATTTTCATCCCAGGAAGAGAAACTTGAAATATTTATCCACAGGATATTATTTTTTAAAAATACTTTCCGCAAGTGCCAGATATGCTAAATGGCTAAATCCTTTCTGATGCAGCCAGCATGATTATCTGCTCTGTAATCTCACTTTAAAAAGGTTAATAATTAAAACATTTTACTCTAAGCCAGAAAAACAGTTAATAGGATGAAATAGTTGCTTGGACAGAAACTGTGAACTGAATTTCTTTCATTTCAGTAGGATTTAGCTTTAATTTTGTTGGGTTTTATTCTAGGTTTAAGAAAATTAATGATTTCTGGGAAATGCTAACCACAGTGACAGACCTTGCTATGCTGAATGTTATACAAGGAAGCTGTTTGGAGCCATAAGCTGCCACCACGAGCAAACAACTGACGGCCAGCAGTGTTTTTGTTAGACTCTGACAAGGGAATCAATAAAAAGACATGGAAAAGGTTCAATCAGAACAGACACCACTAATACGAATGGCCTTTTGGGACCCACGGAAGCGTGGAACTGCTTTTCCATGTAAATTTCTCCTCTCTACCCTTGGGGTTATCACCTTCTTTGGCCCCTGTTAATTAAAAACTGCCTCCTGTTAAAGTTCTTTGGCAGGCATTTGCCTTGTGTCAACTCATTTTGTTGGCTGCTGAGAGAGGAAATGAAGGGAAGGAGAATTCAGAAACTGCTGCATGAAATGCTGCCAAAATCCTTCCTTGCAACTGCCACTTGACACAAATCTGCAGATTTCTTTCTCCATCCCTTCAGATACTGAGGCATACTTACACATGATATTCAAAAAGTCAGATTTTAAGTAATCATTATTGAACTGTCTCTTTTTATGAGGATATGAATATAGTAGTACCCCTGATTATGACTGTGGAAAAAATTGATTTTTCAGATGGGTGGCCAAACAATGAACCAAACACAAAAAAACCCCAAAAAACCCAAAAAAAATTCCCCAAAAAACCCACAAAAAACAAAACCAAAAAAAAAAAAAAAAGAACAACAACAACAACAACAAAAACCAACAAAAAAATCATTTGATACATTCACATAAAATTAGGCACTATTTTTACTTTGTTTTATATCCTGCAAATCTGCTCCTCTTCTCCCACTCCTCCCATATGTCTCCATGCTCACAGTATATTTTACCCTCAGGGAAACTTGTAATTTCTGGCCAGTTTGTAAGAAAAGTGAGGGCAATTAAATGATACAGTTTCCAAGAATGAGAGGGAACTGTAGTAGCCCTGTTTTACTTAATAGTTCAGTGATTAGGACTTCTGCCCTGAATGGGTTCAATCTCAAACCTGCCTGAAGGCATTTAGATCCCTCTGTTCTAAGAGACCACAAGGGTATTCAAAGGGGAGAAGCCCTTCAAGTCATGGTGTCAGTGTTCTCTCCTTGTGTATAAAGAAATTAAATACTCATTAGACTGAGGAGTCAGCCACCACCACAGAAATTCATTTCCTCTTTCTAATTCAGTGAGTATTTCTTTATTTTATGCAAAGGTGGAAGGTCTCCAGCCACAGGGACCAAGGAAGCCCCAGCCAGAACACCCCATAGCAATACAGCTCAAGGGAAGGGAACTGTAAGCTCAGATAGAGTTTTGAGGCAGATAGGAGGTAAAAACTCCACTCTTGAAGCTTCCAAGGCTCCACTAAACAAGGCCATGACTGACTTTCTGAATCTTGCCTCATCTTTCCTAACTATGAGTATCAGGCTGGGAAAGACGACCAGAGGTCCCTAGGACCCCTGGATCTCCTGTGCCCCCATATCTCCCTAGAAATGTCAAGCTGACCAACATTTTTGAAAGATTTCTCTGTTGGTATCTCAAAACTTCATCTTAAACTCTTTCTCTAGAACTTTCCTGGGCTATTTTTCCACCCAATTTATTTCTGGGTTAAGAATTCAGTGAGTCTGGATGCTCCTTTTCCAACACATAGCGTTGCCATGACTTCTACGCAATTAATATTTAACACATAGCTGTTCTTTAAAGGTTTAGTAGACTATGTTTTTGATATCCAACAGGAAAATAATATATCCCCATTTGATATTTGATACATGAAAAGAACATCAATGTCAAATTTACACCATCTAAGAACCTGATCTATTGCAATAAATTTTGTAGTTGACATCAGTTGTCCACACCATTCATATCATTTTGATGAGAGTGTCAAGAAGATAATGCTGGCAAACAATTATTCTCTTAAAACCTTTTTTTTTATCATAATAAACACCAACACTGCTTAAATAGGGTTCATTATTTGATTTCAGAGGCAAACATGAAACAGTTTATGGTGAGGAGGAGCTGCAATATCAGAGGTCAGTCAGGTGGCCACAACCCAATGGTGGTTAGTCCTGCTTCTTATTATAATGTGAATAAAAATTTTAGTCATTGTGCATGAATCAGATCAGTCAAAATAAACACCTTCCTGAATCATGACTAATTTTTAGTCTAGTGATCTTTTTTTTTTAACTTCAGTAATTTTCAGCAAAAGACACATGACTTCCTCCCACCCAGAGATTTTTTATTAACTTATAGTGCTGAGTCCTCCATAAAGGGATGATCTAAACATTTCCCACACAGTTTTAACACTGCCTATTAAGTGACATTTTCAAAGATAACTGCACACATTCATTCTGTAAAACCTTAATGTAAGGGCAGGATCAGCAAGTCTCCAAGTAAAATAAGTCCTGTGTCAATGTTACTGCTTTTATTTAAAGACAAGCGGTTCACATAACTATGTTTTTTCAGTTTCCCAGTACCTCCTCTGTACACATATTTATGCCCATTTTTTGAAATGTTGTGTTGGGTAAAATCAAGTAAGGTGAAGAAAAAGTATAAACTTGAAATGAATATGGCAGGAGATCTTTCTCCTTTTTAATGCCTTTATTAAAAAAATCAGCTCAGGCTGGGGAGAACCAACGGGTCACACAAACGCCGCTGGTGCTGCTCCCCAGGAGGTGGCACGGAGGAGGACGAATGATGCAGCTGTGTCCACTGGTATTCTGGCAGAGCTGGGGATTCTGTCCTCACAGGAGCAGTAGTAGAATCCTGGTTTTCAGTTTTATTTTCAAGGTACCCCTTTCAGNACACAAAAAAACCCCAAAAAACCCAAAAAAAATTCCCCAAAAAACCCACAAAAAACAAAACCAAAAAAAAAAAAAAAAGAACAACAACAACAACAACAAAAACCAACAAA
>VYZP01074189.1:317-12452 GCA_013400635.1 Hypocryptadius cinnamomeus | reverse complement strand
TCAGTCTCTTACATATTAGAGCAACTTCCTTTACTGGAAGGGAAGAGGCAAAGAGAAGAAACAATTTATTCAATATAGGCATTTAATTGGTGAATGGTTCCCTATCTAAAGACACATATGCAAAATTTAAGCAGAACTTTGAAAGCGGAAGTGGAAATTCATGAACTTCTGTGTTAACAGAAAAATGAAATGTTCTTTGTGTTCAGACTGTATAAAAATGTAATTATTAATAATCACTAAGTTGCTTTTGTCTCTTCAACTTAATCATACCATGGCAAATACATTACAGGAATATTTTCCTCATGGTAAATACAGAATACACTTTTCAGGGGTTGTGGAGGTTATTTTATGCCAATTGTTGACGTGTCTACCAACATGAGCAGTTGTTGTGTGATTGGCAATAGTAGTAAATTATACCTGAAAAAGAAAACAAAGCTGAAAGATAATATATATTTGCCCTTGTGTTAGTGAAGCCTGGCAGAAACTACTATTTAACATCTGCATCTATATAATTATATTGGTCAATGGGCGAAAATCTCTGTATGAGGGGAAAATACTGCTGTGAACAAAGGAAAACTGAAATTCTTTCAAAATGAGTTCTTAATCAGAGCAAACACAGTTATCATAGAGGCAGTTCACACAGTCCAGCAGTGCATGTATAAGGTCTTCTCTGAACATCTTCAGTGTATTAACTGCTTTCTGTCTAAATGGTATTTATTTGCAATATTAATCTCATGGACTGGGGCGAACTATTTTAAAATGGTTAGAATGAGTTTTATGAAATCTAATTCAGAGTATTTTTGTACCAAATGAAAAAAAAGTGCTGCAAGTTGGTATTCAGTAAGTTTAAAGAGTAACTAGAAGAGCTGAACACATATTTCCTTGATGTCATACTTCTTACTTATGTCACTATAGATAATTTCTGAATGTCAGGTGAAAAACAGAAGTTAAATTGAAACCACAGAATAAATTGTAGGCTAATTATGCCCCTGCTGTTCCCGAAGCAACAAGGATCATATCCTTCAGGAGAAATTTGTTGGTGTGTCTTATTAATTACTGTTACAATAAATGGTTTCTGTTGCTGTCATCCCCACAAGTGATACTCCTATATTAACTACAAACAGTCCTAGTTATTAATGAAAAAATCCGAATCGGACAATGTGATTGCTCTTTGTCCTGGGAGTTTGCAATTCTGACTACACAGATTTGTGAAATGCTCTTATGAAAAATTACAAGTGCAGCAGTTTAGGTGGCCCTGAAGCACTCCCAAATCCTATGGACTGTAAATGTAGATTAATCCCCAGTGACTCCTAGGATTAGATGAGTAGATACAAAAGTGTTTACCTGTTAAATACTGTCGGGTTTTTCGGTAGATTGTACGCGGCTCCTGGTTAGAGATCTGTGGAGTTGCCGAATGAAAGTGTCAGTGATTTTTAGTGTCATTCACCCATTTTGCAACTGTCAAAAAAGGAAAAAAAGCTTGGAAGGAAGGAAAAAAAAGCACAGAAAAAATGAACTGTGGTAAAGAATGAGCTGCTTTGGTCCCAGCCAGGTCCTCTCCACCTCTGCAGTTGGAGAACTGGGATTATTTCTTTAAACCACCTCTCTTGAAGGATTTAAACAGCCAAAATATTCTGCTTGACTAGTAGAAATGGCTTAACATCTGCAACACATTGATGTTTTTTATGTTAAAATTTGTCATGGTGACTTTTAAAATTTTCCAAACCCCAGCATTCAGGCTCTTCATGTGTCAAACAGGTAATACTAGTCAGTGGAGTATCAGAAACGGATTCCTTCAGTGGTATTTTGCTGTCTTTTGCTTGGAGTTTGCTTTCTAAAGCAATGACCCGTGTGTTTTTATTTTAGCTGGAGTAAAAGCTAGAGAGGTTACTTTTTAATCAGATCTTACTTCTAGTCTTCAATATGGTTTGAGTAAAATGCTTCCCAGTAAATGGAGTGGCAAAGAAAACTCTTAATCTTGTCGCTGTTGCAGTGTTGTGTGACTGAAAACTGGAGCTGCTAAACTGCAGCAAAACTTTTCAGTAGTGGCAGTGACCTGCTGTGTAGAGCACTGGGAGCATACCTGTGAAGGAGTTTAAGCTGCAAATTACTCATTTGCACAATATATGAAACACCACATTGATGTGACATGAAATTTATCTCAAATACTACAAAGCCATTGTTAAAGTACATTTAATCAAATCAGAATGGAATTGTATTCTGTAGGAATAATTAGTTCTGGAACAGTTCTTTACATGTGTACTTAAAAAGTGCCTTTTTACTCAGTGCATATATTATAGGCATATAACTAAGCAAATCATGCTGGTTTAGAACTCCAATAAATTACCAAATTATCTAATAAGTTATACCAATAAATATATCCTGCCTTATTACCCTCAAAGAGTGGGAAGCAATATGAACCATTCTGTTTCAGGAGCATGAAAATACATTTTTTATTCCTTTTATTATCTTCATCATATCTCTCAGTGAGATTGTATCAAATAATATTTTAGAGACTCCTGTTCAACTCTCTCAGAATTTTAATTTTATGCAAAGTTTCCAAAATCAGTTGGCTTGAGGTTTTCTGTATATTATTCATTAGTCTCCCCGGAGCGTGAAAATTTCTATTTTAGAATGAGCAATTCTTTCTCTGAATCTTTGCTTCAGGAAACCCCCCAGGGAATCCTCTGCACGCTATCTGGTATCTAAGCAAAATAGGTGTTAATATCCAGCATTAAGATTGGTTAGAGAACCAGCAGAGGGAAAAAATGCTGTATTTCTCAATAAAATGGCTAAAGTAAGAATGGGAATGTTGACTTTGTTGCACAGGAAAATTATCTCATTGCGTTCAATTAGTGATTTCAAATTCTCCTTTATGAGTAGATGGCATGAGACAATTTAAAGCCCAAGGCAAATTAATTTTCATCAGTAGATCTTCAATCCTAGAGATGTTATTCATGAAAATTTGTTCACTTGTATTTTTGGGCTTAAGAGAAAAACAAAACAAAAAGCACCTTAAAATGAGCCAACTGTCAAAGCTGTGGAGATGTTGGTAACCTTGACCACTCTCACAGAGAAGTGCCCCTAAAGAGCCAATGGAAATAGCAATTTTCTTTCCTTCATAACAACTGGGACAGAGAAACCCCGTTTTCTTTAGCGGGAGCGCTTGGACACCCTCCAGTCAACTGGGAACAAAGAGTTGTCTGTCAGGGTCCAGGGAGCCCCCACATCTGCTCTTTAAACAGGATGTGGGGAAGGGAAAAATCCTCTCCATTTGTGACGCTAACATGGCTTTGAGAACACCTGGAATTACTGGACCCAGCATTTGAATCTTATCTCTAGAGCTGATTTCCGATGGACTAAATCCCTTTAGAGGCCAGGTTTCTGTGTTGTGTGGGAGATTGGAGTTCGGGCAGATTTTCCACTGAAGATCCTGAACCCTAAAATCCAAACCCAGCCCTCCCTTGGAAAACTGTAAAATAATTTAAACAAATAACTTCTGGGAGACTGTTTAGCCTGATTCTAGATTTTATTAAAAAAAAACAAAACACAAACCTAAAACAAATGATAAAATAATAAACAAACAAGTAAAATCTTTGAGTAGTTTTTGCTGCATTTCATTGTCCACTCAGAATTTTGTGAGCAAAAACAAGTTTATGCCTTTTTTTTTTTTTTTTTATTGCTTCCTGGTTTAGTTGATTTAATTTGTGTGAATGTTCAATGAAACAGAGAACATTAAACACATAATCAGGTTGTTTAAGGAAGTTCTTTCTATGCTTGAAAGAGTGCTAAAAAATACCTGTGCATTTTCAGTAGAGCATGAAAGTGTTTCCTCTGATCAATGTGCGGTGAAAATGGCCCAAGTACTTCATATTAGCAGTCAGCTTTTAGCGGAATGTATTTCAACAGTTTCTAAGATAAATGGCTAGTTAATAAAAGGAAGAAATATTTTGATGGACAATTTGTATTTCTATACCTCTTCATATTAATTCATCTGCCTCTGTTTCCTACTAAATATGCTGTCAGAGAATGCTGTCAAAATTTTACATGAGTAGTGCTGTTTACTTTTATTAAATTCATGTTTGGTTTTTGTGTATCATGTCAAAAAGATTTGTTGGGTATGTATTATTTCGTTTGTTTCATTTCCAATGGGGAAACCATAAATGGGCTACTATGGCCTGACTCTGAACACTACTAGATTTAAGGAATAGTTGTTAAAAAATTTGTATGGAAACTTATAAAAATTCTACTTTCTATTTCAAAGATTTTTTTTTTAGTCAGTGGCCTAATTGCCTGCATATAAAGTAGTAATATAAAATAAATTTTAATATAAAAATGAAGAATCTGCTTCAGAATACATGTTGCAGTAAATTTTACGATACAGTTATAATAAAAAAATGTGGTTACAGTCATCTTTATTTCTGGAATTTTAAAGTTTGTAGGAAAGCCCTGAAAGTAAAGGGTTGACAACCATAATTGAAATAGTGTGTTATTGAAACTAGTAGATAAGAACATTAATGACTGCTTTTTGTATTCATTCATCATCATATATGATAGCATATAATCTTAAAAGTATATCACCTTGTATTTGATGTTTTTAGTATTGGAAAAACCCTGCAGTTAAGGGGGTGATGCAGTACTTGTTGAGGAGCAACTGGGTGTGTTTATTCTTGCTGTTTCATGTTTATGGTAAATCCCAAAATTTAAGAATGCTCATGGATATTTCAGTCATCTGAGTTTCTGCTGGTTTTCTTGAGTACAAGTCTCAGTGATGTGCTCAGAGTATTAAAATTTGTTTGTATTCAGCTTTGGTTACTAAGAATGAATGTTCAGTTTCATCTGTTGTATAATTGTCTTCTTAAGAAAAATCTTTAAGAAGCCACAAATTACAAAAGAGTCAATGCCTTAGATGGGTTTGTTACATCCTTCTTAGCAGAGAAGTCTGCAAAATACTGAAAGTATAGCACTGGGCATATCATAAGTTCAAATAAAGGTAATGATAAGATTGTTTGAAGGATTAGTTTCAACTCTGAAAAAACCTCCAATATTTTAAATGTAAAAAGTCAGGTGCTGGAAGGAAAATCCTGTGACAGCATTGGTGTTAATCTGGCTGGTTCACAGTTTGCCTTCACTCTTTCTTCTGACAGTCTTAATGCCGTGTAATCCTTCATAATCTAAAACTGGCTATGCACTTCCTTTTACTGTGAAATTAAATATCACCTAGAGGTAAAAAGAAAAGAAAGAGTAACTGTTATAAACAAAAACCCGATGTAAATAACAGATGTTTTTCTAATTACTTGGGAGAAAGTACCATAGTTGCTATATCTTTTAGAACAATTTTCCATTACTATGCAGCTGGCAATCTCTTCAACACTTAAGAAATTTGTTTTTCTGAATTGCTGCTCTGAAATGATTGAGTTGCACATACAGCTAGAAGCTGCTATGCTGTTGGTTTGTTGGAATAAAGCACAATGAAAATAATCTTAGGTGTTGGCTGTCATAGTAGGAAAATGTTATTTAAAACATCTCATTCTTTGTGAATGCTCTAATAGGAATTCTTCTTATGTTAGAAACATGTTTTTAGAAAATAGTAATACCTAGCTTGAATTGATGTTTTGTCATCTTTTTCAGTCAAGTATTTTAAAACTATTTTTTTAGTAAATTTTAAGTATATTTCTAAGAAGGACAGTATAAGGAAAGTATAGCAAATAAGAAGGACCATTGATTGGTAATAAGGGAAAAATAATATGTGAGAGTAGTTAAAATGTTACATAATTTCTGTTTCTCAGAAGTTAATATATGCGTGTCACTACTGGCAATGAAGAAATGTTCTTGAAATCCTCACTGAGCTCAGAAAGTTCTGTGCTGTCCAGAGTGCACAGGGAACAAGTGCAAAAACATTTTCATATTATAGTTAAATGTCAGTGTACTACAAAGATTGAATAATATAAGCTTTTTTGTCAGAAAATTATTTGATGTGTTTGGCATTCGATTTTTTGGGGGGATATATATATATATATATAAAAATTACATAAATATTTTCAATTACTACTAGTCCACGTTATAATAGAGAAGTCAACTAATGGTTATGCTTAACTATTATAGTGGGTTTAAAGGTGCATTTTAAAATTTTTAAGGATATAAATTTTTCTTTGCATGTGTTTAAATATCTTGAAGGCAGATTAGTTTTCATTCAGTTGTATAACCGTACTTTTTCTTTATGGAGCCATTTCTATTCTTCTACCTTAGGGTAAAGTGTTTGCCGAACAAAAAATGTCGTACACTTGAAAACGAACTGGAAATAAAGAGCAGTTGTGTATATTATGGATTCCCTGTCTAGAGACGCACGTATCGTGCAGTCTCTTCTTTCTTTTTTCTTTGAGTTTAGGAGGCTTGAAACTAACTGGCTTTTTTAAAAAATAACGTTTATATTTGATTACGTTCAATTTTTATATCCAAACCAACTATCAGTGCTTTCTTTTCAAGTACTTTTAAGAAACATGCAAAATAAAAACACCTTACAATTATTTTGTAACTCCTGTAAGATCTGCAAAAAAGTAATGGAATATAGAAATATAGCAGATGAAATTACAGACATAGCAGTAATCGACCATGATACCGCAAAAATTAATTAAAAATGTAATAACTAAGAGCATGAGGATGTTATGTTTCCCACGATATTTAGGGGGTAGCAGCCTGTCGGTGCTGGGACAGGAGTGGGCAGTTGCAGTAAAGCTGCGGGATTACCCACCTGGCTCAGCCGTGGGGGCTGCTCGCCCCTCGCTCCGCGGTGGCGCTGCTCGGGCGTCCCGCGGCCACCTCGGAGCCAGGGCTGCCACCCTCGGTACCGCCACGGCACCGAGAGCTCCCCGTGCCGTCCCCCTGCCGCATCTGACAGCACTGGGTGCCTCCACCTCAAAGACTTTGTTAAGGATTAGAGGGCTTTAGCAGGGGTTCTGTGGTTTCATTGCCCCGAGCGCTGGAAAATGCAGTTGCAGCTTACACGGGTAGAGGTTACAATCCGTTTTGAAAAATGAGCTACTAGAGGTCCCCATTTCACTGTGGATTAAATAATGTGAGTTGAAGCACGGAGAAAAACAAAATTAAGGTGGAGAGAACAAAGGGGAGGAATAACACTGACAAGTAAACTGGCCACACGGACTACTTCTAGAAGTACTTGGGTTGACTTGACACAAGAGTAAATATCTTAATAGTTATTTGCCAGTATATATTTGGCTAGTGGTAAGGCTCTGCAATACCTTGCATCCTTTTAAATTTACATATTAATTAAAAATGGAACATATCATTCCCATGTGAATGAACTGGGATACTCTCTGAGTGCAGTTTAAAAGATCAGTATTATAATTTAAGCCATAGAAAACACAGGTGCAGAGAACATAAATAAGATTGCACATGTTTTAGACATTCCATATCATGAACTGCTTAATTATCCTTCTTTGCTTGTAATTGAATATAGCCAAGCCAGGCTTGTGTTTATGAACAGCAGTGGGTGATATTTCTTACAAGGTTCCTTTATGAGATTGCTGTCTTAACTGACACTCTTGACCAAAAGTGATTTTATTACCTTTAAGCCTGTCAAGATCAGTAGGTGATTCTTTTTTCACAGCTTGATATCAGATGAGACTAGTGTGGCACATGGAAATATTATTTGTGCTAAGATGTAAATGATTAAATTTTATAGCAGAGAGTTAAGGAAGCTTGCAGCTTTTTCTTTTTAAATGGGCATGGAAAGCATTGATGTGCATCATCAATGGTAATAGTCATCTCTAAGGAAAAAGCACCTGCCAGGAAACTTCATGGGGCAGGGAAAGACTGTCTGTGTTCACACCATGGTTTTTAGTGTAAAGCCCAGTTGGCAGTACAAGCTTGGATGTTTTTGTTGACATCTGCACAGCAAACTGATATGTCCGATTTGTATTCCCAGTGAATAAACATCTGTAGCACCAAGCCTGCCTGTTGTTCTCAGCAAACAGAGACTGCATTACTTTAACCTCTGGAAGAACTCAGCATTACCATGGTGTGGGAGTTACATGGGTTTACTTTATCCAGTTCTGGCTGTGTTGCTGTTGCTTGGTGCATTAGTAGGATGAGAGTTGTTGGGATAGCTGTATTTTCCAGTAGTCTGAACACCTCTGGACTTCAGCTTTCTTGACAACTGGGATTATATATGGCTTTTGGTGGCCTTCTCAAGCTGCTAATATGGCCACATTTTGCTGTGAGTTTGCCCATCTTGGTCATGCAGAAAGTGTTGGACAGAAAGAAAATACGAGGGGTGAAATTCAGTGTCAGAATTGCAGTCAACGTGTTTACTAGTAATTAAGAATGACACTTCAGAACTGATCGTCCCCCAAAACAGACATGCCACCACGAACAAGAAAAGCAAATATCGCATTTCTTGAAGTTCTCTATATGGAAGCAACGTACAGGGTTTTATGTGCATTTTTCAGTTTGGGGAGGAGCTGGGTTTTTTCAGGCCAGTGTTAGGCTGGAGAGAGGTTTTCAAAGAGATCACCAAGCTGTTGGAACAATTACTCTGACATTGCTGCAGTTAGTGGGTTTGTCATGTTGGGACACTGGAGTGACATTGAGGCTGGTTGATCTCTTCCAGAAACATCTGAACTCTGAGAATAAGTTTAGAGGTGATTATAGTACGCTGTATCATTTACATAACTTATCTATCAGTAACACTTCCCATATTGTCAAGTGTGTGTGTGTTTATATATATGCCTGCTGAAAGGATTGGGTTCAAAGGATAAACTCTGACAGTGATGTGGACTCTATTTGACCTTGTCAAAAGGTAAGTACCTCCTCTTTGGTTGTACTGTTTTTCATAAAAGAAAAACTAAATGCCTGCATGAGCCATTTCTTCTTCCCCTACACAGGCTATGCAGGACTTGTAAGAAAAAGGAGCAAGTCTGATTATAACCCTTAAGCTTTTGATGACAATCGATTTTATTTTTTGTTTATAAGCATTTTATGTTCTTAAAGACTTGACTCAAGTTTAGGATAAAGGACTGAAATAACAGGGATTTGGGTCACTGTTGATAGTCAGCAATGTCTGTAAGTGTGGCTTTTCACCAGTTTTCATGCTGTATTAATCACAAAGTTCGAGAGCAGTGGTGGGACCTGTCTCCTTGCCATCAGTCCTCAGCCTGTGTGCCGGATGTGTCAGCACAATGCCGCTGGCAGATGGAAGAGTTGCAGTAAATATGCCCAGTTATGGTTTAAGTGAAAAAGCTGTGGGAAAGGAAATACATTAATCCACTGCGGCTGTTTTTGCTTTTATGTAAGCCTCTGTAATAAATTGTGAGTTTTTCCTGGACTTACCCTTTAAATTTCTAGATTCCTTTCTTGATTGGAGGAGGGAGTAGAGTAAAAATTGAACTGAAGCATTAAAAACTTCACAAAAAACAGAAGCAACTGAAAATTAATTAGGTTGTGCAGGTGGAAAGAAGTCCTCTTCCATCTGGCCATTTTCTTGAACACACTTTGGGAAATCTTGGTGTAGCAGATCATAAAATGCACTCTTGCATACAAGTGCATTGTTTGTTTAGGTACTGTTGTGGAAGTGATGCTTAGGAAGTGCTTTAAAGCCAAAAAAGATCACATCCCTGAATCTGGGAAGAGATAAACTTGATGAACGATTGAGTACGAACTTGATATTTGAAAGTATAGTAAATGTTTGGTCTTTTAACTCTTTGGGGTTTTGATACTTTCTTGCTGCATAATCAGGAATTTCACTGAAAGAGTGTATCTGATTCTCTTTCTTTGATATTTGCAGTTTGAATAACACTTAGCATATAATTGCTCAGGCCAAAAAGGAGAGGACGTTGAAAATTTTACAAAACCTTTTTTTTTTAATTCAAAAGTATTAATATAGTTTTGTGTCTCAGACACCTAATTTTTGTTTTGATTCTTGTGTTATCATCATCTTGTTATTTTTTCAGTCACTACAATTTTTATATCCTGAAAGGACCTGGTATGCTAAGAAGGAAATTTCATGTGCCATACCAATTTGGAGGCAAATAGCTTTTCCTGTCCCATTTCTCCTTCTCCACTTGTTGTAAATCCCCTTTGAGGTACATGAAATCTTTATTCCTTACTTTTACATTGACCCCTGCCCAGTGTGACAGCAGTGCAGGATACCACGGTGGTTGTTCCAGTGCAGGATCTCCAGTGTCTCCATAGGTTTCTGAGGGCTCCTGCTCTCTGCAGCTGCTGTTGTGGCATGTGGCACGGCTGGTTTGCCTGTTTGATGTTGGTGTGGGTGTTGCTGCAAGGGCTGGTGACAAGTGTCTGTGCACAGAGGACATGGGCAGCAGGAGCCTAAGCTTTCCCTGCAGAAGTGCTGCTAACATGGAATAAAATGCCTGCTCAAAAAGGGGTAGGAGCGGCAGAGGTCGGCTCTGATCCAAGCCTAATGTATCTGCAAGCTGTGCCAGTTGCTTTTGGTACTTGTTGGGATGGATGAAGCTGTGGGCAGAGCTCTGTGTTGTTACATCTCAACCCATTTCTTGTGCTCAAGCCAGTTTATTTTAAGCTATCTTGAAATATCTCTATGCTGCACCATAGTGGGTAATGTATGCAAAGTCATGCATCTCAGTGCTATCAGTTGCAAATTACTCTCCTGTCACATGGAAACCTTACAAGATAAAAAAGATAAATAGATGTAAATAGTGTAAGACTCAAGTTAAACTGTTGCTGACTTTTAAATATTGCTCTCTTGCTTTCCAGAAACTTTTCTGGAAGCTGGAAATACTCTAGGAAAAGGTGGCACCTAAGGACACTTCTGAATTAAGCCATGGCTTGTGTGTGTTCTGTTGTGTCAGTAATTTCATATCCTCCTAAGAGCTTGTCGATCTTCTTACAAGGGTTTGATGTGAACAACGTTAGGGCAGAAGCTGATGTAAAATATGTATTACACAGCCAAGTCATGCACAGTGAAATGGGTAAACCCACATGCATATGGCCTGTGGGTGTCTCCTCACTGGTTAAATGTTATTTTTGTCAGGTCTGTCATGGTACTTATATACATGATCAGTTTTGTTCACCTACTTGTGGCTTTTCACTGCAAGTGCATTGAAAAAAATGCAAATATTACCATAATAAACTAAAGATCGGGAAAACTGCATCAGAGAAAATTTAAAAACAAATGTTACTGAAGTACATTGTGAGCAGAATAACTTCAAGTTCAGCTCTCAAAACAGCTTTTGTCCTTAGGAAAAAATCCTTTCCAGAGGAAAATTTTGTATTGGCCAGTGCTAGCTCTGATGCAGATGGGGCACCTAATTCCCTTGTGAAGGAGACATTGTAGCCTTGTAAAAAGGAGAAGATGCAGATGTTTTCGTTGTTCAGATCCTCTCCTCAGTTAATGCCATACTATGCACCATGTGTGCACCGTGCCATGTGGATCCTGCAGTTCTAAGAAAGGCTTTCTTTAAACATACACTACAGCATTCCAGAGCTCTGGCGACACGGATCCCCATCGCAACCTTTCTCCTTTTCTAGTGCTTGACCTGTGCCAGATACATAAGTATCTTAGGAATTAAGTTTTACAAACTAATTTTCCTTGCTGCCTGTTTTCTCATGTAAGATGTCTTTCTTTTCCTGCATGAGTTGCATTTATTTGTCGTTAGATAAAAGGTACAATTTCTTGTTCACAACCACAGGATAGCAATCTGAAGTTTCATCAATGTTTGCACAATTTTCTGCCACCTTTACATTTTGAGATACAAAATGTGAATCTCTTTTACCCTACAAGCTGACAGATAGCTTTTCTTCTTAAGTGTTTAATTGTTCTGTGACTTGTCAAAGTGAAATATCCCAGATGTTTCCATCCTACTAGAGGAGNNNCCAGATATTTCCATCCTACTAGAGTAGGAGAGAAGTTTTCTTGACCTCAAGAAAACAGACTGAAGAACAGCCTAATGTTTTGTTCAGGCAGTAAACTGTGGTTCCAGCCTCTTGTTTGAGTGCCTTGTAATCCGTGTCCCTAATGGAAATATCCACTGGCATATGTGGAGACTGAGAGGAGGGATTATACCGTGTTACTGAGTCTATTTCAGCATCAAGGAAATTATCTCATCAGCTGGGGGAAGGAATTCCTCAGTCTGT
>VYZP01074187.1:25417-62430 GCA_013400635.1 Hypocryptadius cinnamomeus | reverse complement strand
GGTGCAAATTTGCTGAGGGTCCACTCAATCCCTTTGATAATAAAGATACTAAATAGTGCTTGGTCCCAGTACAGACCTCAGAGGGACACCACTTGTCACTGATGTCCATTGGGACTCCGAGCCATTGACAACTTCCCTCCAGACAGGATGGTCCAACCACTTGCTAATCTATCTAACAATTCACCCATTGAATCCATCTCTCTCCAACTTAGAGAGAAGGATGTTGTGGGGGCTGTTCAGAAGTCCAGATAAACAACATCCATAGCTCTTCTCTTGCCCACTCTTGCAATCACCCCATCACAAGAGGCCACTGGGTTTGTCAGGCAGGACTTGCCCCTGGTGAAGCAGTGCTGGCTGTCCTGAATTACCTCTGTGTCCTCCATGTGCCCTAGTACAGGTCCCAGGAGGATCTGTTCCATGTTCTTCCCAGGCACAGAGGTGAGGCTAACAGGTCAGTAGTTCCCAGGGTCATCCTTCCTACTCTTTTTAAATATAGGTACAATGTCTCCCTTTTTCCAGTCACCTGGGACTCCACCTGACTGCCATGACTTTCCAAGTATCGTGGAGAGGGGCTTGGCAACTAATGTCAACCAACTCCCTCAGGACTCTGGGATGCATCTCACTGGGTCTCATAGATCACTATAAAAAAGGACTTGTGAATAATATGGCCACTACTCTGCTCCTTATGGAGTCTTTTTCAATTTTATAACAGGCTACTTTTTTCAAATTTGCACTCTTGGCAGCAGCTCTTGACCATTCTCTCTAAGACTGCAGGGTGTTTTTCTACAGTATTCCTGAAAATCTGTAAGACTGGCTTGTGCTACAATTATAGCTGGATTTTTTCATTTCCTAAAAAATTTATTTCAATAAACCCAGGGATATATAATCTGATCACACATGTTACAGGGAGTATAAGAGAGACTCATAAAGGTGTTTCAGAAAGAGTGCCTAAGCAAGGCTATAGGAAGAGGGATGTGATGGCTGGAATCACATCAAGGAAGGTGTAGATTTTGCTGTAAGTACAGACAGCAAACCATTGAAAACTTTCAAGCCTGAGCAGAAAGTGCCTTCCCTACAGTGACACAGTGGATAACTGGGGGACCCAAGACACATTTCCATTCTATACTATCTCCCTCTGAGTTGCTGTCTGAATTTGAAATTCTTTTTTACCGCTCAGGACATCTCTTCCTACTCAATGTACAGGCTGCTAGTTCAGAAGTCTTGTTTGCATGTTTCATCTTTTGTGAACTACTATGCCCGGTAAAGAAATTAATTGGCCTTCAGAATCCAAAATCCTGCCTAAAGAACTTCCTTTTCACTGCCTCATAAAAAGGAAGGGTGTCACCTGGAGAAGGGGCTTATCTCAGCTCTTAAGGGGGAAACTCCTTTGGAATCCACCATCCAGGGTCTTCACATGGGTGTAATCTTCTGGGAATAGCAGAGGTAGTCCTTGACTTCTCTCCCTGTCTTGTGAAACTGGGGCTTCCTTCTGCCTTGCTCAGGGTCTTCTGCAATCACCAACCAGTTCTAGGAAAGATCGCAGGAGAAGTCTTCCTTGGAGGACCCCTGTTCTTTTTTCATAACCTGGGAGGTAAACAGCAGTTTTGAGTTTGGCATAATGGGTTTGGTGGATGCTTGTGGTGGTGAATGAATCACTCCTGACCGACCAGTGTATTCTAACTTGAGGACAAAATCATGGTTTTGCACATATCGTTTGGAAAGAATTTTAATTATTTGTGCCTCCAATCTGGGTACTTAGACTGAAGACAAGTGGACAAGTGTTTTCAGGCTGCCTGAGCCCCAACCTTTAAAAATCAGGAATGGTCTCTTTCCAAAATGGTAATGTAAATAATCTGAAGCTTCAAAAAGTTTGAGCAAGATTAAAACACAGGAGAAAAAAAAAGATGTATTCAGAGGAAAGGCAACATTTCATATCAGGCACTTAATTTTAAGCAACTGTGACTACATTTTGAACTGTAGCCAAATTACTATCATCTTATAGAGGACAGAGCCTGTTATAAAAGACAGTACCACCTGAAAATGTCTTTTTCAGCCATGTTGAGACTGAAGAAATTCGGGGGAAAGAAATTGTGTTTATTGGTCTAGAAAGCATGACCTTTGAGAAGTGATTGCGGAAGGACTAGAGGATCTCTCAGACTTATTTTCTATTATTTTACTCATTGTGTCTTTCCTGTATGGGTTTAATGGGCTTTATAAACATTAACTAATTCATGTAACTTCCTAGGAGATAGAAGCAGAGGAAGCAGTGGGAGAAAAGTCTCCCAAAGTCAGAGGCATTGCCAGGAAAAGATTGCCATTTAAAATTATGTTCTCCATTTCCATGAAAAATTAGGATGAACAGTAAGAAAAGAGTACATAAACTTCGGCATGCTAATCCGTTGAAATTCTAGAAATGGGGAAGTACTGTTTGACCAAAGGGAAGAATCAAAAAAGCATGAAGAACTTCTGCAACAAAACAGTCTTACTTCATCTAGAGCCTTCTACAAGCTGTCACAACAGTACCACTGAGAGAACTAAAGCAGGGCAATCAAATAATGATGTGCTTATATTATTCCATCAGTTGCTGAATGTAAGAGAAAGCTACGTTTTTGTGGCAATAATGCTATGTTACGTGCATACTGAAGTCAGGCTGTGGGGATACACTTAAAGGCACTGAAATAATTTTCCTTTTTTCTTGAAGAAGTATCTTTTCCTGTGGAGGGAAAGGGATGCTGGAGACAGATCACTAATGGCAAAAATATTGGTAATATTACCAACCAGCTTACCTAAATAGAAATGACTGGTCTTCAGCTACATGCCAGTAAGACTATAGCAAAGATGAGATCTTGCAGTTAATCTCATTTACTAGGCTTTCCATGGAAGGAGAAATGCTGACTTCAGTCCCCGTGTCAAAGCCTGTTCAAGAATTTCAGGCCAAGCAGGACAGCATGAGGGAAGGTGCAAACCGAGGGAGTTGCTTTCCTGTTGTTCCAGTGTGCTTCATCCATTTTTTTATGATGAAATTGAATGAAGCTGATCTTTTGTGCTAAAAGAGGAATTCAATAAACATCTTAATGAGACCTGTGCTGCAGACTCCTCTCAAGCATCCTCACCCACAGCAGCTCACATGAGAGGTTTTGCTGACTGTCTTCAAGTTTACAGGGATGGGTATGTGGCAACTTCAGTTGGGCACAAGGAGGAGCACAAAGCAGACTTTTGCAAGGTCTGTTAGCAGGGAATTCTTTCCCAGCTCCTTCAAACTGGAAGGTGTAGGCTGCAGGAATCATTCCCACCCTTAGCTGGTTGTTGCCTAGCTAATCTAAGTGCTCCCTCTCTAGTCAAGGGACAGAGGTAGGTATTTGCAGAGGGTGGCAAACTGTTTTAAGTTACTCCACCTTAGGCTGGAATGAATCACCTGATGTAGGGAGCTCTCTTTAATGATATAAACAGCCTTAGGCAACATGTTCAGGGTAGACAGCCAACCTGTGCATTGATAAAACTTTCAGGTAACTTGAATGAAGACTTCAGGGCTTTTGGTGATGAGAAACCATTTATTTTGGAAAAAACATCAAGTAAAATATTTTTGTTTTGCTGTTCTTTGGGGCCGAGGTGATTTTTTAGCAGATAAGCTTGATAATGCTGTCTACTTCCATTGCTGAAAAGGAATAGATCTAAGGTAGATCTAAAGCCCAGGTGGTGATGCACCCAGGAGCTGGAGCAGGTTTGTTATGGCACTATGAAGACTGTACTCTGCTCATGCCCATGAAAACTGCATGTGCTACCTATCAGCCTGTGGGGTTTTTTTTAAAATTTGAAATCAGGGAGTCTCTCCTGAGGTATAACCTAACATTTTCTCTGCCTGAAAGAGAAGCTTAAAAAAATTAGGGCTAAAGGTTCTGGACATGAGCCACAACCTGGGGAAGCTGTGTCAGAACACTGTGACAAGTGAAAAGTTTGTCAGCTAGCTTGAGAATCAGTGTGAAGGAAGAGAACAGGCTGAATCACTAGGGGGAGAGATGGACTGACCAGCTAACACTGGAGTGCACTGGGATGGATGAGAGAGGACACCTGATTATCTTCCTCAGGCCAAGAGAAGGAACTGCTGACAGAGAAAAAGAGAGAGCAAGCAGCTGGGCGCAGGAGTCATCTAAGGGCCACCAGAGTGGTGAGCAGACCTCTGAGATTTTTGGGTTCTTAAAGAAAGTTATAGTTAGGCATGCTTCAGAACTTAGTGGCATTATGAGGTCATTTCAGCAGAAATTGCAAACCACTGAAAGTTTTGTATCTCACTTGTCGGTTAATTTATTAATGCATTTGGGGTTTGCACTGGATAATGTATTTTGGTTACAACATATTTCTAATTAAGAAGAGCAAAACCCACACAAGGTATGAGGCAGAAGGTGGTGTGAGGTGTGTTTCTATAGCCAAGGTTCTAGTTGTAAGGACTACAAATAGTTACAGTGTGTGGCCACAAATGATCAATGTAATTGTTTTGGCTATTCCAGCTATCCTTCTTTATAACAGGAACTTAAATAAGAAAAGGAGGTAATGCATACATTCTTACCTGGATCTTTTTAACTCATGTCAAGCCCTGGGAAATATTATGGAATTTCCCAATGAGTGCTGTATCCTGCCACACTGAATTCAGTGGTGGATGTCAAACATGTGGCAGATTTCTCATAACCCTAGTGGGGGGTGGGCAAAATGGAGGACATCTGAAATTTAGTCTCACACCTTCTTAAGTTTGGGCTACCCCATGGTAAGTCAACAGAACTGAGGACCACTGTGAAAGCTCTGAACCTGGCAATCATGGCTGGAGAAAAGCCAGGAGGAATCACAAACAGCACCACAATATACATAATTATTTTGCTTTTCTAACTGTCAGTTCCCCTTTACAGTGCTTTGCACAGTATTAGTATACTTCACTTACTTTGAAGGTTTGGGAGGTGGTTTTGAGGATGTGCACATTTGGCCAAGAGGCCTTGGAGTAGAGTAAGGTCAGACCTGGGTAAGGCTACGGTCATCTAAGGGCCATGCTACAAAAGGACAGAGATACATGAGACAGAAAAGTCGGTGAAACATGTTGGATGAAAATCAATAGCTAGAAAGTTCAAGCCCTTCAGGACACAAACAGTTCAGAACCAGGCAGGGAAGTGTTACTAAATGTGAAAAGTGGTATTCAGTAGTTTAACTGGCAATCTGACATCAACAGTTTCAATACAGCTTGGTCTCTGAAGAAACAGTAATTGCTTTGGATGTGCAACATCTCATTACATCTGTTCTACAAACAGCAATAATTTCCTTATTCCATCCTCTTCTGGATAGTGATCACATTTCCACTAATTCAGTGGAACAAGATTGAGCTATATATTTTGGCATATATATTCACAGTATCACACCAAGACCCAGGAAATCTAGGTAACGTTAAACCTGACTGTTACTTGGTGCTTTTGCAGTGGTATTTGCAGCTGACAACATCTGAGCACATGAAAACTAACTGATCTGGTTATGAGTTGATTGCAAAATTTCTTTTACCAATTTTACTGTGTGTCGGAACCTTGAAACTGAGGAAATAGTGCAGCTGCTACCTGCTTTATTCCAAGATTATTACACCTGCAGAGAAAAGTAGTTTGTTGTTGACAAGTTTCAGCCTTAAAAAAAAAAAAAGTATAATTGAAGCAATGGCACTACCAGCTCATTAGTATTATTATCCTGTGAATGTAGTGCTCTTTTCCAGAACTCTTTCAGTGAATACACGTGCAAAAATTTTGAACATTGTTTAGTGTCTCCATAGATTCTTTCCATCACATATAAGAAGAGTAGCATAAAGTCTTGTGGTCCAAACCATAGTAAATAAAATTTTGTGTTTAGAGAAGAGGCACAATGCTTCTGGGTGCTCTGCTGTGTGCAGGTGCTTCGGGGTGATGCCGGGTGTATTTGTGTCTCTGTTCTGGTAGTTTTTACAACAAAAGGGGCAAAATACCTACATGTATTATTCCTTTTCACAGCCACATTATACAGAGGAGGAGCCTGCTGATAGTAAAAGTGTCCTCAGAATCTGCAGTCTGGCTCTGTGAGAAATTGGCTGTGCTTGGGCAGAGGATGTGAGGCTTGGATCTGCACTCCTGAATTCTTAAACACAATATTTTAAATACAGCAGTGGAAGATGGGGGGAAGAACTCTTCAGTGAGCCCAGCAAAGCACATTTTTTACACTTTGGTTAAGGCTTCACATATCATTTGGGCTAAATTCTGCTACTGCACACAGAGGATTGTTTCAGTAGAAGCTGTACCAAAAAAAAAAAAAAAAAAAAGTAGAAACCAGAGCTTGACCTTTGTCTTGTAACCTGGAGAGAATTTTACTGCTCATTGGGAAAGTGCCAGTGGGTGAGGGCTGGTCAGACAACATTTCCATTATCTCTTCTTCTCAGAATATCAGTTAAAGCAATATAAGTTCTATGTCTTGTCCCTTCCTGATCTGAAATATCAACAGGAAAAATGATGGTAAGGGTCACTGAATATTTTAAACAAAAACACTTTCATCCAAACACCAAAATCTTGCAACAGAGAGAAGATACCTTACCTGAGATGCTGACCCATGATACTTTTCAATCATTAAAGTCCCTATGCAGTCCAAAAAAACCCCACACAAATGCAGAAACAGAGAGCTTTATTTCTAAATAGAAGTTTTCTGAGAAGTAAAACAATATAATAATTGAGTTGCAGGACACTTCTTCTCCATTGAGGAATAAAACCTAGAAACGTTACTCATGCTATCTATAATAAAAGAAGTATTTTCTATACCATATAGTTAATAGCAAGAATATTTTGGCACCAAGGTTAATTTTTTCTCTATTTTTTTTTAATTTTTAAGAAAGATAAAACCATGAAATTATATTTTCGGAAGGAATGGTAGAATTAGGAAAATATTTAAAATTTTTATTACCTTAAAAAATAAAATCTTTGACAATATCCAGGCTGTGTTTTCCCTGATGTCAGGTGTTCTCTTGATTAACTTTTAAAAATGTGTGTTTGCAGTAACGCTACCTCAACATAAATGTTATTTTTTCCCTGTGATTTTTTACTGGGATTTGGAGAACAAAGCTTCCTCAGCAGAAAAGTGGAGATAAGACTTGTTTTGCTGAAGAGCTTCAGGGTGCCTCTCAATTCCATCAGATGCATTTATGTGATACCTACTCAAAAATGCACAAAGTCAAAGTTTCCTTATCCTACTCGAGGCTTGGGAGTCATCAGGCAGACTATCAAGAACCAAGACAAAAAAGGTGTAGCTAATGTTTATTCGAAGAAAGCGTTTTTTAAATGGCAGAAAATGAAGACATTTGGGAAAAGAGAAGGAGCCTGCTTTGCTACAGGCTGTTTTATGATGGTTACATTTAGCAGTGAGCACTGGAGGCTCAGAGTTGGAGCTCCCACAGCTCCTGGGGTGATTCAGAGCCCCCACCTGCTCTAAGGAAAACATTTTCAAGTGTAGGAGCCTCCACGAGTGACCAGTATAGGGGACACCTGGAGCCATTGCTTTGTTATTTTTGGAGGTATCACTACCAAAGTCTGCTCTGGGTGGCAGCAGTTCCAAGGATTCCAGGGGAAAGTGTGACAGTGTCTGAGGTGATTCCCTCTTTGCCATGTGAGACAATCCCATGCCTGTCCACTTCCCACTTTCCAGAGGGGTGTCACACTCTTGCCCCAGGGATGTAGGGATTCAGCTTCCACAAGGCACAGCATACTTGGGGTGAGGCAGAAGCGATGCTTTTGTCAGAGGAGAAAACAGATGCTAGAGGAAGCAGCCTGCTTGTATTAAAGGAGCTCTAAAACGTAATTAAAAATTATTCTGTGGCAATGTATGGTCACCATTTTACAAACACATTGGTTCTCTTGGGAAATCGGTGTCACAAGTTCTTATGTGGCCGGTCACAGCATATCCCAACAAGAGGCACAGGCATACTGCATCTCCCAGGGAATGCTGCACACATGGTACAACCTCCAGGACCACAGCAGACCTTCAGCCAGCCCCTTCACCAGCAGAAGGTGGCTCAGGTGTGCTCACAGGACCCCTGCACTGTCAGAACAGCCAGAGAGCTGGGTGGGTGCCGAAAACGACTGTCCAGCCCCGGCACCTCCGGCAGGGCTGGAGAGGACACGGCCACAGGACCGAAAGAGTCCTTTGAGATGGGCCTTGAATGTCACTCCAGCGAAGGCGTAGATGATGGGGTTCAGGCAGCAGTGGATGAAGGAGATGGTTTCTGTCAGCTGCAGGGCCAGCGCTATCTGGGAGCTGGCCTTGCAGTCATTGATGACGTGCAGGCTCTGCAGGGAGTCCAGGAACAGCGCGATGTTGAAAGGAGTCCAGAAAAGGAAGAAGACGATGACGATGATGAAGATCATCTTGATCGCCTTGACCTTGTTCCGGTTTTTGCATTTTTGCAGGTTTTTTAGTATCTGAGTGTAGCAGCAAACGAGGATGCTAAAGGGAATCAAGAGGCCCAAGATATTGGCTGCAAACTGAGAAGCAACCTTCCAGGTATTGTCACCTGGAGGGTACGTGGGAACACACTGCAACGCCTGCTCGATCTCCAGCTCCTGGCTGAACATGATGTTGGGTACAGAAGCCAAGCCAGCCACCAGCCACAGGATCAAGCTGATAATTATGCCACAAGTGGCTGTCCGTATCCTCATGGCATAGACAGCATGGACAATTGCTATGTACCTGTCTATGCTCATGAGGGTTATAAAGAAAATACTGCTATAAAAACCTGTGTAGTAAATGCCAGCCATTATCTTACACATGGCATTGCCAAAAACCCACTGGTCTGAAGCGTAGTGGGCTTGGAAAGGGAGGGGCAAAACGAAGAGGAGATCAGAGGCTGTGAGGTTCAGCAGGCAGATGTCAGTCATTGTTGTCAGCCTTTTCCTGGTCAGGAGAACCCAGAGGACCAAGGAGTTTCCCAGTAGGCAGAAGACAAACACAAGACAATAAAGAATTGGCAGAAAGAGTGATTTAAACCTGCGAAAGTTGTTTCCTTCGTTACACGGAGCAGTGTTTTCATCGTATGCATAGTCATATTCTGTTGTGACAACGAATTGGCTGGTGGGATTCATCTCAGATACCTGTGCAGGAAAGAGAAAGGATTAGAAATGCCTGGCTGTCCTTGCACAGCACTCCCACGGTGGCTGTGTGGGCAGTGTTGAGCCTGTGGGTCAGCCTCCAGGCAGAGGGGGGACTACGAAATGCAGTTTTGGTCTCACTGGCTGGATGAGAACAGCTGCACCACCCAGAGGGCTGCCCTGCAGCCTGCTGATTGTTCCTACACATGTGTGAGTGTGAGCTATGGGATGCTCTCTGTTTCCCTGAAACTGCTTTAGTGCCAGTGGACCAGCCCCTCATCATTACAATGACAGGGGAAAATTCAGGTCTCTGAATAGTCACAATGATAAAAAAAAAATACAAATCCTGTATCTGATCTAAGGATCTCAAAATCTAAAGATTTTCTTGTGTTCCCTGGGGTGGGGAAGCTTTTTGCCTGTGTCATAAAGACCCTCATAAAAGTGCTTTGCCTGATGAAGCTGTCACCAAGCAGCATAACCTTTTTTTTTAGCAGAGCTTATCAGAGCTAGGTACTGGCACAGAGTGCAGAGACATGCAAGCTACTTTTCCATGGGTGGGTCCAGGATTGCATACAAAAAGCTCTGCAGCAACAAGGAGTTCACAGGGCTGCACAGCAACACTTGCAGTGCCAAGCTCTGAGCTGCCACCAACCTCCAGGGCACCTGGTGAGCAGCTTGGTTGTGCCTTTTGCCACAACACAGCAGCTTAGTGTTCCTGCCTGTTCTGTCCAACTTCAGTTTTCTAGCATAGAGAAAACCAAAACATTAGCAGGAGTGGTTCCTCTCTCTCATTTCTGAAGAATAGCAATGAAGGTAGCCTCAAAATAGTAAAATAATCTGACATGCTCTCCAAGGCTGAGTCAGTGCTTCAGCCAACTTTTTCATTGTTTCAGATGTCAGTTCATGACCCCTATAAAAGCAGATCAGGTTTCCAGAAGTGAGTGTTCACATTTTAGGAAGTGATGATTCTTTCAGAAGAGTTTTATTTTTCACTAAGACATTTATTTTTGCTAAGACATTTGAAAGCTTAGGCTGTGCTGCACCTCTGTTGCACCTGCTTACAGGTTGACCACAGCTTGAAAGAGCTTCAAAGACACAGAGTTTCCAGGAAGGAAGAATAATTTGTAATAATCATTGCTGTTAAGATGAAGCAATAACATGAATGGAAGTGATAATTCTATAGAAGTAGATGATGTGCTCTCCTGAATTAAAGATTGCTGCCTGGAGATACAAATAGAGAGAGAACAGTGAAAACTTTTTGTATTGATAGGAAGGAATCACAATTCACCCCTTCTTGCCTGGCTGTGCCACCTGTGGGGGGAACAGAGCCATCTGTATGTACAGCCCAGAGGAGTGCCAGTGTCCATCCTCTGCTCCAGGTATGGATGCTGCTCATGCCTCACTGACCTGCCTCAGCTTTCCTTGGGGCACCAGAACTGTTTCAATTGGTAAGCACAATGCAGAGAAAACTGTTACAAGTACAGCATTCAACCTCACAGAATTCCTTGTCCATAAATAACAAATAATGAGAGGAAAGCCATGCTGAAACTGCAATTACACATCGACAGTGTAGTTCTCTACTACATTGAGCTCTTAGCTGTAGCTAGGACATATGCATTATTTTAACTTTGTATAAGGCATAAATCTTCAAATATTTAGTTGGTGAGTGACTAGATAATGTGACTCTTCTTGCAGCAACAGATAAAGGTAGAAAATATTTCCTGCTAATGCTTTTGATGTGTGAAACTGATACACCGTGACTAAGTGGTGCAACACTGCTCTCGCTTCTTAATTGTCTGTCAAGGACCTCTTAAAAGCAGTGCATAGATTCAACTACCAAAACTAAGAAATGTTCAAAAAACAATTAATACTGTGTTATAAATATATATAGATCTATAAACATGTAGATAGATATGTAGAGATACATAAATCTAGATTGATAGCTAAAAAGCATCTACTTCCAGCAAAATTCAAGTGTTTTTCCTGGGCTGAACAGAGACCAGAGGTGCTCTACTTCAGACCACCCTTACACCATTAATGCCTTCAACAGCTCCCAACCAGGACACAGCATTTTCCATTTTCCCCCTTCTCCACATCACTCAGCAGAACAGTCCAGCTGAAAAAGCAATTTTATGGAAGGCATCAAGGGAGAGGTGGCTGCTGCGGGTCCCCTGGTTGCCACAGTCAGCCCGGTAACAGCACAGTGAATATGGATGAACTTTACCTCTGACAGCAGGAAGCCTCTACTCTCTCAGATGGCCCTGGCCCCCTTCTCCTCGTGCCCTGCTGCTTGGGATCAAGGTTTTCCAGGAGGTTTACTTCGCTTTCACTTTGCTTTCACTTCGCTTGTGCAGAGGGCTGAGAATTTGTGATATGTGGCTGTCGAATGGGCAGCTGCCAGACACAGGATAGGCTTGGGGACAAATAGTAGATTTTGTATCTGTGGTAAACAGGAAAAGAGTGAGGGGGGTATCACGCACCTTCTGCGAAACAAAGACCAAGTACATCTCTTTTTTAACATGGTAATGGGTAGCACTCATTTTAACACGTTCGATAAACCCCCCTTCTTCACAGCCTCACGTGATTTAAGGGAAAAATTTAAAAGGTCACATGTCTCTATCACAGGAGACACCCTAATAAATTTGCAGCTTTTTACAGAAGCTGATATGTAATTTCCAGTTTTAGTTAGCATTATTTTAGTTTTTCATTTTCTTCAGCTAGTAACAGCTTGTATCCTGCAGTCTGTTTATACCACTCCCCATGAAAAACTCATCAGTATTTTGAGCAAAAGAAGAACTCAAAGCTACTGATACCACTTAGCCATAATTTTTTAATCAGTTCTTATTTTGTGGGGGTATTTCAGTTTCTTTGCTACCTTGGCGTTTTTTTTCAAGTTTATTTTAGTTAGTTGAGGATGGAAAAGGACAAAATATTGAAACAAAGACAGGTTTGATATTTTGTATTTTATTCAATTGATTTAAATTACTTATGCTTAGTGGAACACTAAAATCTTACATTGTGGTGCTTTATAAGTCAGAAAAATTATACACTTTTTATCCATTAATCTCAACAGGCACAATTTTTCTGACTTTTAAGAGCACAGGGAATACCAGAAGTTCACTCAAAAGGTCCCAAACGAGTATGTGGCAGATCCAAAACACAATTTTTACTGAAGTTATTAGCATGTTCTTTGGTTGCAGTGCCAGCCCAAAGTACCTTTACAGGTTGCTGATTGTTGTTGCATAAGTGAGTAGCAAAAGAGTCTCAAAGAGAAGAAAACCTAAATACTGCAGAGGGAAAGAAAAAGAAAAGTGAGAAAACAGGCTGGAGGAAAAAAGTGGTAACATAATGAAAGACCTGGTACTAGTTGGTAGCACAGTCAGAAAAAAACCTGTCCTGTAATGAGATATTCAAAATATTAGCAGTGACCAGGGCATCATCCTGCCTCCGAGTACCCAGCTGGTCTTATTACACAAGAGAGACCAGCTCCTCTTATTCTGTTTATTTTTTTTTCGGAACTAATTTTTGAAAATTGTTGCAACAGAGCTTTATTTTATTGTATTCTCTAGATAGTAATTATATGATTAATAATACGTCAATAGTATGTCCTGGTGTTACAGACATACAGTATGACATAATGTAACTTTATTCTGTTTAGGTTTATTTATATTTGTTTAGAAATCAATAAGGTCTGCTTTCATTATTTCTTAGGAACAAAACATTAATAAATTAAAGATGCCTCCTGCTCTATCATATGCTTTTTTGCAATAGTTTTGTTGATAAGTTATTAATACCTATAAAAAATAAAACAATAGTTTGACATGAAACCAATAAAAGAATAAAACATTTCTGCATTTTAAAACATTAGTACATATTCTAAAATTGAAAAAATCTTGTCTTTTTTCTTGAGCTATTTTCTGCTGCACAAATGATGATCTTGCAAAAAGATTTCAGTTCATTCAGAATACATAATTTAATTGGGAAATCTCCCAGCTGTGTACTTTTACCAGCCACAATTCTGCACAGTCAGGCAAAGAGAGGCATAAAGCTGGGAGAGGCAGCAGGGAAATGCTCTGTGAGTTGCAGAAAACTGGAGCAAGCAAGAAGATGCAGATGAGCTAATAAGTGAGGAAAAGAGCTTGAATTCAAGAGAGCAAAAGCTGAAAGAGAAGTGAGCAGGCCTGGTGACTGATATGGCTGGAGGATGGGTGGGCTGGCTGCTGTACTTTGGGCACACCAAGGCACATGGATAACAGCTTGGCAATAAGGAGAGGGAGGAAAAAAACGTGGTGGTACCGTGTTTTGGAGAAAACAGTAGAATTATGGAGTCTGATGCAACATTTCCAAGAGTAGCTCTGCTGTGTTTTGGGAAGCAATATACAGGTGTGAGTCCCTGGCCCTACCTTGCTTTCAGGAAGGTTTATGTGCCTGCAACTGTTTCTGGTTGGTGTTGTTGTTGTTGCTCCTGACAACACCACCTGTTGTTGCTGGTTGGTGTTCCTGACACACAACCGAAACCTGAGCTTTTCTCAGCAGAGAAAGGGAATTTTTGAAAGGAGGAAGAGGATGTCATTTGTCAAAAGCAGTAAAAGGAATGGAGTAGAGATGAGTTTAAGAAAAGTGCTGGTTTTGACTGGCAGGTGTGAGCGTGGGTGGGAGGTAAAACCCACAGGGGTGGGCTTGAGAACTGAAGAGAATGTAATTATGATGTTGGCTGAAATGGAGATAATTACAATGATGAAAACTAATAGGAGATGCCTGTGTTGAGGTACACGGAAAATCCACAGACAGATTTTATTCTTCTCCCCATGCTGAGCCCTACTGGTTCTCCTACAGGCAATCCAAGAGGGCCATGGACAGACAGAGCCCTGCTGAGCTGAAGAACAGTAGAGATAAATAACCACCAGCATGTTGAGATGTGGGGTGCTGCAAGATGCAGGTGTGCTGAACTTCCCTTGAAAGCTCAGAGGAAGATATGTGGTGGAGGGAGGAGGAGAGATACGTTTCCAATTTCCTTCATATCAGCTATGAGCCAGGCTGCAATGACTTGTATCCTTCCCAACACTTTTCAGTCTGTGAATAGCAAACACCTAGCCCTGAGTTACACAGGGGCTACACAGTCAAACCTGAATTTTCTACCAAGCCAACACACAGCCCTTTGTAGTTCACGTGAGGAGGATAACAAAGAAAATGTGGTAAGCCAGCAAGAGTGTTAAGATAGGAACACAAAAGTTAAAGGTCATTTGTACTTGAAAGTGCTAAACTTTGGGGGAAAGTGGTGCAGAGAGGCTTCAAGGTGGCAGGACAGGCAGTGCAAGGGCTCAGGGTGGTAAAGCAAGATCATGGAAAGGATGTAGTTGCTACATACAGACAACCCACTGAAGACATGGCTAGGGAAAAAGAGGATTTTCTCACCTTAAAAGAGTACAGCCATATGACAGCAATATTTACCCCCTTGGGCTCAAGTGAGTTTGCTGCTGGGGCACTGGGGCTGTGGACTCAGCTTGCTGTGGGAGGAGAGACAGGCAGCTGGTGTAGAATAGTCCTTGGTTAAATGTCTGAAGGGGATGCATGACCCAGGGGCTCTCATAGCCAGGGATAGGACAGCAGGCACCAGGCAATCCCCCCCAGGGCCTCAGGATGTTCCCAAGGTGCTAGGTGGGAGCTGAGGAGCAAGAAGTTCTCAAATCTGCTTGTTAAGAACGTAGACAAAATTCACCCCAGAGCTTCCTTCTCCAGGAGCCCTGACTGCTGCCCTGCAGTGTCCCTCCAGCTCAATTTTAGCTGGTCCCTGACACCAGGGCTAGCGATACTCTCCATACTCCTGTGGGATTTCCTGTGGGAAAGAAATACCTTACAGCAAAACAGAGACAACTGGCTGTGGGTATCTCTGCTGCTCCAGCCTAGGGCCATTTTGGGTCCATGAACCCACTCAGTACTGTGAGTACCAGAGGGAGGAGCTGTGTGGCATCACCACACGGCTTTGTGAAAAGGCTGGTGCAGACAGTCCCCGTTCAAGTTTAAAAACATAGCAAAAATATTGCTGTATGAGGAGCTTTCTGTTTTGTCTGCTCATGTTTTGGCAGTGGCTGACAGGGTCAGCCTGCAGCAGCCACCACAGCCCCATACAGATGGCAGGGCTGGGGAGTCTCTGGTGTCTGTGTACCACACTGCTCACACTTCCCTTTCAGCTGCCACCACAGCCATTCCTTTATTTGCACTCAAAGTTGCAGTTTCTACTGTTTTATCTTGTCAGAAAAGTTGCTTGAGTGTGGGAAAAACTCCCATGCAACCCTTCATGTAGCTGAAGACACTGTCAGCCCAAAAGTGATCAGCACATTGGGGTATAGCAGACTTCCACTCCTCCAAACTACTCGGAGCCCCAAGGTCAGGAAAGTGACACTTCACTGCAGCCCTGTGTTACATGGAAAGTCTGTGGCAAGTGCTGCAGCCAAAAGGAATCTTGCTGTGAGACAAACAGCATGGCCACATCTCCAGCTCCTACAGTCAGAAATGATCACTGGCAGTGGAGACATCCCGTGCACACCAGCTCAGCCTCTGGCATCAGTCCCAGAGGGTTTCATTATCCTGTGCCATCCCTGCAGTTCCTCAGCCTGGGGGTGATGGTCAGCTGAGCTTCTGCAAAACCCCTATGCCTGCTCTTGTAGGAACTTCTCTCTCTTCCTACAGATGGTCTAGATGAATTGAGTTTGAACACAGAAAGGAAAACTGTAGTCGCCACAGAAACCACCAGCAAGAGCTTGCTTTGGCCTCAAGCCTGGTATCACTCTTGTTGTTCTCCAAGGTGGATGAGAGGCACCTTTCTGGTAGCAGCCATTAGGAAAATATGGCAAAAAAAGCAGAGTGGCAGAGCCTACCTGGTAGGGTAAGTATTTCCTGGATCTGCTTGCTGTCATAGCACCCATCTAGAAAATGGAGAACACGTTTACCTCAATGTGATGCTCAGCTTCCACCTGTCTCAGAGCTGTGGTAAGCAGCCAGGTCAGGTGCTGTTATCCAAGAACATCACTTTCCTCTGCCTTTGCTCAACAGCAAAATAAAATAAGTTTCTTAGTCAAAAGGAGGCCTTTCCCTTTCAGATCTGCTCTCAATTTACATCTCAGAGGTCTTGTTGTGTCATATTGGAAGAGGGAAGAGATGACTTAGTTCAGCAGAGGAAAACAAACAGGGTTAACTCCAATAGGGGTTTATGGGATGTTCAGAGATGCTGGGTTGTTCAGCTGAAATGCCTTGCAAAATACCAGCAGTCATCACCGTAAGTGAGAAAAACAATGGGGACAGCTCAGTTTTGCAGGAGAAGGTAGCAGTGGGGGGTCAGGATGAGTGTGTTCTCTGCAGCGTGGGAGCAGCTTGGCAGGTAGTGTTTTGGTGACTGTCCCACCCCAGACTCCTCTTCCTGGCCATCCCTCTGTCCCAATAAACCTCTCCTAAGTGTCTCTGCTGCCTGTATGGACCAGCAACTGCCCTTCCCCAGCTGCAGCACCCTCAGTGAATGCACCTTGCACCCCTCTTCCTTAGGGCAGCAGGGGTGGGCTAGGGGGACACTGAGCCCGGGATGTCCAGGGCTGGCACTCACCTGTGAGGTACAAGAGGAAATGCCACACAGGAGCTATCTTTTGAGGAATCCTTGCCTGCTTTAGTTATTTTCACAATGTTTGGGTCTATTAGCATAGGCTATCAACACACCATCTTAGCAGGACCGCATTATCTTAACAAAAATTCATTTCATCAGACCACTGCCAGTGTTGAGGTAAAAATCTGTCATATGGCAGAATGGTTCACTTCCTTTTCTTGAGGAGAATAACATATTTGTATGCCCATGTACAAAGGGTGGGGGGGGGGGGGGGTGAGACTTTGTGACCAGGTTAGATTCTGAGTGATGTTTTTTTTGACGTCAAAAAAGTATGTTTTTTGTTGACTAAAATATCTCTGAAAGTGCCAAGTTGTTTGGAGGAAGTATTTCCCCCTTCAAATCAAGAGAAAAAGGAAGAACAATTGCAATACTTTATTCTGAGAAGACCCAGACAGAACACTGCTATTTTTCATTTTCAAAAGTGTCATTTTCAAATATAGCATTTTGCTTTATAAATAACCTCTTCTTCTAACCCTTCTTTCTCAAAAACTTCAAAGCTTCAAAAACTTTCCAGTTGAACTAAGATGTGTCTGTTCTGCTGATAGCAGGCAGAAATTTTTATTTTTCTTCTCAGCTTGATCAGCAAAAAAACTGACACCCTCCACTAAAATGTGGAGTTGTATTACCGTAACAAAGTGCTTGTGTATGCAGACACGTACAAATGTTCACCAGAAAAACCTACTGGGCATTGTTCTGGCTCTCTCTCCTGCAGCAGATGCTCAGTGCAATAAAAAAGGCGGTGAGACAGAGAATCCTCTAGAAACTGTTGCTGAGTTTGTGTAGGAGAAGCAGCTGGAGGTGTTTGGTGGAGCCTGGACCAGCCCACTCTGCTCCACACTCAGCTTTTGGCTGCCAGCACCGAAGCCACAAGGATTATGGCTATGACAGCTGCAGCCTTGCACAATCGTTTGGTTTCACCCAAGCAGAAATCAGTGTGTTGCAAAACTCCCAGCACAGTAACTTATTCATAATAGTGTCAGCAGTGAGTGGAATTTTCTCACCCAAGCGTTACAACAGGGTAATTGTGGGACACAAAGGAGTAAACAAATACATCTCTTGCATATGGAGTCTTTGAGAAGAAAAATCTTCTCCATCTGTCCCTTACTTGATGCTTTTTTTTCTCACCCTGGAGCACTCAGCTTTTTAAACCTTTGCTGTCCCAAACCTTTGGTTCACCAGTGCACAGGCACCTCTGGGATTTGCATCTGATAGTGCTTTGGCTGAGGGTGGAGAGCAGAGAAGGCTGCAAGCAAGAATCAGTTAGAACAGAGGAATCACAGAAGACAGGGCTGCATGGGACACTGGGCAATCATTGACTCTGTCCCCTGTCTTGAAGGCAGGGGCAGTGTCCCACTGTCCCACTGTTACTCTTCCTATGCAGTTGTTCCACCTGTTCCTACAGCCCCTGCTTTCCCCCAGCTTCTCATTATGAACCATCCTAGTGCTTCTCCAGATTCACTCCTGGTAAATTTGTCTTCATCCAGAGCTGTCCTGGTATAATTTGAGCCAGTTATTTACCTTAGCCATGGAGGAACAATTACTTCTAGCTATCTTAAAATATCACAAGACAGCATTTTCCTTCAGTCTTAACAACTCACAATTAATGTTTTTTCCTCTGAAGTCATGCTTTCTAAACTGTTAATTGTAACAGAATTTCTGTTCTTTGGTGACTGTCCAATTTTTCTTAGAGTTTTTTTGCATTGCAGTGCCCCAAACTGGCAAAGCAGACTGGAAGAGCCATCTGTCTGGGGTAGCTGTTTTCTTTTGCAGTCAGGTAGCACTGATGATTCACAGTTGTTTCGTGCTGGATTTCAGCACCCAGATGCTTTCCCCAGAAATGCTGCCTTCCCCAGAAGTGCTGTCCTCCCCAGAAGTGCTGCCCTCCCCAGAAGTGCTGCCTTCCCCATACTGTGTCTGTAGCCTCAGCTGACCCTGCCCATGGGGAGAAGTGGTCACTTGTCTTTAATGCACTGCAGCCCATTGCTGCCAGGCTTTCCATCTGTCAAGGGCAATTTAAGCAGTCATCCTGCCCCCCAGTACATCTGTACCCCTTCCCAATATGATGGCGTGTGTAAAAGTAGCAAAATCATGCACCAGATCTTCATCCAGAGCAGCAAAGTGCAGCAAATGCTGGTTTGTGCAAGGGCAGGCTGCAGCCCTGGATGCAGAATCCTTCTATGCTGGGAAGGATGAAAGTTTGACAAGAAAGTTTTACAGATATGTATGCTTAGCAGAAAGATTTTTGAATGTAGAATCTGAAGAAGGAATAGAGATGGAAGCAAGTTTTGATATAGAAGAAAAGAATTGCTGAGCCAGAATTACTGGATAACCAAGGAGGCAAAGGGTATGTTAGTCAGAAGAGGGTTTTTATGACTTAGAGCAAAAGATGAACCCACCTCAAACAAGAAGATGTTTTTACCAAGCAGAAAGATAGCACAGGCAAACAAGTCAGCAGATGTTGCAAGTAGAAAAAAGGTCTCAGAATTTTCCACTGCAGGAAAACTGAAAAACAACTTCTAGCTTAAACTGTAATGTACTAACTTTTAGTGATTGGAGAATAGTAACGTGAATATGGTAATTACAGTAGTTATGATAGGCTATAGATAAACGTTAAAGTATAGATTGGTTCTACTGTGTTAAGATGCTCAGCAAAGAAAAGTATATAATGCATTTGTAAGCTGAACTAAGGGTCTCCAGGCCTGCCTGCAGCTGGAGCTGACAGCTGTAGGCACAGGCTCTGTCACCCACAACCCTGGAATGCTGTAACATCTTGGATGTAATAAATTGCATTTTGGAGAGCTGCCTGGAGTCCTGCATCCCTCACTACGGCTCTTACCCTTCTGGGCAGTTCTCCTGTCCAGTGGCAACCACTCAGGAGTTTGTCTGAGCACTTGTGTGCCCACATAAAGGCTGTTTGAGGTGCCCAGAAAGCTTTCTAGCTCTGTGGCATGGGATACCACTGCTTTGCCAGGTGGCATGGGCCTGTAACTGAGGCTGATTTGACATAGCTACCTCTTGGCAAATCTGTATCAGCCCCTACTTCTTTTCATTTTCCTGCAGCCTGCTTATTCCTTCTAGAGCTTTCCAGCAACTCTAATTGCACTGACTGGCACGTAATTCCTTCTCTGGCATAAGCTGATGGATTATCAAGGGTCCCTGTGCTGACTGGCTGCCCAGAGCTCACCACCACACCTTGCCTCTGGCCACACTGGCTCAGAGCAAAGGTGGCCACTGGCCACCATCACCACTGGGTGGCCCTGCACCAGTAGCACCCAGCTGCCCCACCCTGCCCAGCCCAGCCAGGGCATAGCTCTGGTCCCAGCACTGAGTCAGGCAGTGCCTGTCAGAGACCATTAAAAAGCACAAGTGGCTGTGCCACTTCTGCCTCTCAACCAGCCTCAGACCATGCCAGCCCTGTGGCTGCAAGGAGCCAGGAGGCCTCAGGGTGGGAAACTCCCCATGTGGGTACCAGGGCCCATGTCTCTCTCCATTTATGCTGCACGAGCATCCTCTGGAAGAAACTCCTGATGATTATCAGATTTTTAAAGGAAAAAGGTAAAACACATGAAATCATGCTCCTAAAACAGGGAAGTCTGTGTAGTTTAAAACTGGGTTGATGACTCAGGAGCCCTGGATTCAAACCTGCACCCTGCCACTGGCAGGCTGCTCTCAGCACAAAAGCATCCTGCACTGAAATCTGGGCATCTGGCATTTCCCATCCTGACCACAATGGCTACAATCTCAAATCTGTGTGGCATTGTCCTGCCTCCTTCAGGCCTCTGCCCTGGCCAGGGGCAGGAACAGAGGCTTTGTTGGAGTAACACACACCTACGCTGCTGCAGTATGAGCAGAGGTGTGAGGAGAGCTTGGCAACACCACTGATAAATCTTTATCTGAGTCGCTGGTAAACAGGAAGCTGATGAACAGCTTTACTATTTTTCTTAGTTTTTTAGGTTCTTTTGGTCTGATTTTCATAGCTATTCTCTTTTGCTTACTTCATCTCAGGAAACACATTTTTTCTGCCACCTCTCGCAGGAAATGTGCAAGATACCAAGTGCTGAAAACCTCAAGGTTCACTCAGCCCTCTCTATGAGAGGTGATGAGTCAAAGGGCCTGGCAATGAGGGCATCAGAATGTCTTTGGCAAAAGCTGGAAGTGTAAGTTTCAAAATCACAATGATGAACATAAGGCCAAAAGAGTTTGACAATGCAGAATGCAGACACTGACACACTTTTGTGCTGTGTTCAACCTGTGGGGGCTTTTCACCTATATCAGAGAGAGAATTTCAAACCTTTCTGGTAAAGACATCCAGGGGTGAAGGTCTCTAGCGAGGTGTGGCACCAGGCTCTTGGGAACTCATTTTCCACACCAAAGACCCACCCTGCTGCCCACACCAGGCACGTCCATCATCCACACCACTGCAAACAAGCAAAACAGGCACAAATCCTGCTGTGCTGGACTCGTGAGCCAGAGCGTGGTGGGGGAGAGGGAAAGCTCTTGCTCTCAGGGTCCAGACACACCACAAGCAAGCAGGGCAGGCTGTTCTACTGTGCATCAGATACCCCTGTCTTGTCTTAAGCTGAAGGCAGCGGTGCAGGTGAAAAACCTGCAGGGATAAGTGCTCACCACGTTTAAACTCTCTCCTGATCCTGCACAGTGCTGCTCGAGAGAACAAGGAAATAATGAAGCCCCTGCTGCTTACAGGGAGGCATGTCAAGGCTTGGGGCTTGCAGGCTTGCAGCCTGGGGCTGCAAATGTGACTTTGGCTGAGCATGCACTGACAGAAAGGAGTTTGCTTTTTTGTGCTCACCTTCCTATCTGCTCCTCACCACAGCAGTGAGGAAGATCCTTTAAGCTAGACAGGGTGAAACAGATTCTCACCACCTACACCATCCTCCTCTCCTGTGGGCTGGGGAGGGACGTGCACAGCTCAATGAAGCTAATAGATACAGCCTAAAATGTTAAAAAAATAACAAATCCAGCAAGAAGTTGGGTTGAATAAGAGAAGGACGAGTCACTTTCCGGTATGCAGATGTGTGGGTCAGGTTTCCTTCTTGATATCAAACTGCAGCTTTATTTTTTTCTGGTGTGGGTTTCAAATGAGTGGGATAAAGCAGATTAACTTTTCCACTGCATAGCTAAAATCTAATTTTTCCTTTTACAAAACACAGTTTGGTGGTTTTTGCTGATTCTTCTGATAAGCTCAAATAATTCCAAGGACCAATAATTCAAGACATCCTCTGTTGCAAGTTGGTAGGCAGGAGAGTAAAAGGTCAAAAGTTTCATTAACATTTTGAGGGTCTTTCTGAGCAGGACCTAACTCAAGACCAGACCTAATTCATAGACAAGAAAAATGGTAATGTGTCCATATTTCTTGGACAGAGCAAAGGACATCTGAGAAACCCCAAAGTCAAGAGTTGAGTCACAGTGCTTTAGGCACTCTTTGAAGAAAAAAAGGGTCTTGATTTAAGCTCAAATGATGTTCAAAACAAAAAAAATAGTGGTTTGGATGTTTAAGTTTCCTTAATCCAAAATGCTGTCTGCTTGCTTTACCTTTATTCTATCAAATATGTGCAAAGTGAGCAATTCCAAGCTTGGACAACTCTTCCCAGTGTCAGCTTTCTCTAAAGAAGACCGCAGCATGCAGGTGGGGGCAGTCAGGGAAACCTTTGTATCTCACTTTGTCAACGATAGTTGCCATAAGTTGGGATAAAGTAAGCTTGTCTTTTTGGCTATCTAGGACTTTTATCAGCAAAATGGGTCTGAAGATGGAACAAACCAACCCTCGTTTGTTCCCGCTATGGCTCACTTCAGCTTGGGAAATTTAAAGCAAATTTAAAACAGAAGTTCTTCTCTGTAACATAATAAAATAGATCCTCAGTCCAAGGCAACAAAGTGAAATTGCATTATTTAAAAAAAAAAAAAAAAAAAGCTCAACATTTTGGGGTTTTCTTTGCTCTTTGAAATGTGCATAGGTGTTGTGATAAGACATCAATCAGCAGCTGACCACAGCAGCTGACCACATAAACCAAGGGAGGTTAACACTTAATGTACATCCCAGTAAGGCATGCTATTCAAGAGTATGAGTGTGCTCCCATCATGATTTAATTTATGCGTTATGTAGGTGTAAAACACACCTCTTTGCACAAAAGAAGGATGTGACTGCACAGGAAAATTACATATTGGTCTCCAGACTCTCTAGAAACCTGTGACAAAATAGCATCATTAAATCACTGGGATTGTTAAAAACTCAGTCCTGGCAATATCTGCAAGTCTGACATCCGGTCTTGCTTTTAACACAAAGTTGGTTTTTAGTTAACCTTATGTCTAGAATCCTAAGCTATGGTCTGTCTTGAGGTGTTGGTGGCTAACAAGATCACATAAATGGCCTTCAGGTGTTACACAACCCTATCAGAAATAGCATTCAGCACCCTCCATCCTGATGACCCCAACTGTGTTTGGTGATCATCCAAGAAACTCTTCGGGAAAAAAATTCACACAACCAATACAAAAATAATGGAGGAACCTCAAAAGGATTTGGGATTCAGAGAGGTTGGTCTAGCAAAACAGCCATAACTCCAGTTAGCACAGCTCCAGCTTCAGCGTGGCTGTGCTGTCCTGAAGCATTCCAAGGGGCACAGCAGAGAGCTCTGCCTGCTCTATCTGAAAATCCATCTTATTCAAAAAGCAAGGGCATCCAATCTTCCAGGAAACAAAAAGTTTTCAGCAGCATCAGCAAAGTGACTGTCTCACTGTGTGGTGCAGGGCTGAGCCACAGGCTCTGGGGAAGAAGCAGCTGGGCAGGCAGCTGCTTCCTACTGCTGCCCTGACATCCCACTGCCGCTCCTTCGTGGCCACTGGGTGCACATTGCACTGCAAGGAGGAGCCTTACCTGTGGTGTGACAACAGAGGGCAGGGAATTGCTGCATGCAGAGAGAAAATCCTGCCTGCCATAAAAAGCAGCCAACTCTGCTGGCAGTGAGGGATACACAGGTCTTACATTTCATTTGAAGTGTTTTCAGAGAACTACACAGGAGAGAAAGGACCACACACTTTGGCCATCACCAAAGTGTGAATACACAGCTGAAAACCTGAGCTGAAAACATCCCCAGCATGCTTGTGTTTCACATTCTCTCTCATCTCCAGCACAGGCACTATAGGGACTGGATTACCAAAGGTGAGAGGGCGCTGCAGATGCACCAGGTTATCCAGAGCCATGGATGCAGAAACACAGGGATCAGCCAGGGAAGAAAGAGTGACCAACTTTGAACATATCCTCTTCCAAGACAGTGCAAAGACAGCTGCAGAAGCAGCAATTAGGCTTCCCAGAGTCCAAAAGAACAACAGAGGAGCATCAGAAAGAAAACAACAGGCTGTCCTTTGTTAAGATAAAATACCACCACTGGTCAGCCCCCTTGTAGCAAAGTGCCAAGGTTTGGGAAGGTTTTCCTCAGTGCTTGATAGGTAAAGCAAATTGCCATGCCTTTGATCATTACCTACCTCTCAGCTTGGCTTTGCTTCAGTGCCTTCCTCCTCCTCCTCCTCCTCCTCCTCCTCGTCCGACAGCGTGCTCTCTAGCAGGACCTGTGCAGGAGCTTGGGAGGGAGCAGCTTTCAATGATGTGGTGTGCTCAGCAGTTGCTGGCTCCTGAGGCTGTAGGGATGCCCAGACGGAGCTGGAAGCTGGCATGGGGACAGCACTGGCTGCCTTTGGGCATTGATGTTCCCCCCGCTAAGCAAATAGTCAGACTTTTTCAGTCCAGTTTTCTGGAAAGAGTGTTTCTGTATGTTTCAATATATGTGAGCTGCTGTCTCCCTGACTGCTGCAGCTGTTACCCAGCTTCTCTGTCTCTAATTGTGAATGCGGTCCTAGAGTGCCCTCAGATTTCACGGTATATGATTAAAACGGGCAAAATGCTCCATGTTGGAGCAATGCCGGAGCGGGAAGCACAGTGTGAGTTCCTCAGTTCAGACAGCTACATGTTAGGGGTTTTTACACAAGCACAGCCTCTTTCCCTGTGTCCCATCTACTCTGAGTAGTCCTTTCATCTCTGCTGGACCCCACCACAGGACATCAGGGGCAGCCTCAGGCATAGGATGGCAAGGGCTATACAGGCACTCAGGGAAGAGCCAAAGGAGGAATACAGACAGCTGTATGGCACCTGTTCTGGGGCTCACCAGCCCATGGCAAAATGCAGCCTGGTGATGCCTCTGCTGCCCACAGCCCTCCAGCAGGGGATGTCTCCACAACACAGGAGACAGTCTATTGAGTGCAGCCATTCCTGTGCCAGCCCCTCACTCCTGCATACAGCTGCTTGTCTGCCTTCGCTAGCATGGATCCAGCAATGGAGCACAAGCCTGTGGCATGCTGAGGGGAGATCCAGGGAGGCCACAGGCAGCCAGGGACAGGGCAGAATGGTCAATGCGGCACTGAGAAGGAAACAGAATGCAGGCAATGAGGATGAACATCTTGCCAAACTTCTTTTTTTGTGCCCTCAGATGTTCCACTGTCTCTTCCTCTTCTGCTGCATCACACTGACCCAAGGATTCAAGCTCTGCAACCTCCATTGCCAGCTGGGTGTGGAGCTGTAATTCTGCAACTACCTAACCCTTAAATTTACCTGCTGTAAGCAGAGAGAAGGATCTGGGCCCCCAGCACGCGGTTGGTTCCCCTTTGTGCAAAGCCAGTTTGGCTGTGTGCCCCGGCTGCCACTTTTGGCATGGCAGCTGTGCAGCTGTCTGGCTCTGCAGAGCTGGGGGCACGACTCCCACAAGCCTTCTGCTCTGCTACCAGCTCTTGTCAGTTCCTCCTCACATGCCCTCCAGAAAACAGGGCCAAACCACCAAAAAACACATACTTTCTCCCATTGTCCTGTAGCTCTCCAAATCTATGTGGGCAAAGTACTGTGAAGATCAGACCTGCCCATCAGAGGACAGAGAACCTGAGCCAGGTCACGGTAACCAAGGGTGCAGACAATACTGTAAGCAGCCACGCCCCCTCATCTACCTTAGACCAAGCTCTTTGTCTTCTGGCCTTGTACCTCACTCTCAGCTGTTCATCTGTGGTGTTATTTTTGACACCCTTAAGACATGCTATTTTCTCAAAAAAAAAAATTAAAAAAAAAAAAAAATTAAAAAAAAAAATTCTGAGGTGTCTCAGGAAGAGAGGAATTGGGAAATCTTTACAGGAGTTTTGCCATCTGGGGACAGTTTCAGCTCACACCTCTATCAGGATCCAGTCACAGCCCCAAAAAACAACAGGATATGGAGGCTCCAGCGCTGATCCTGGAGGTCCAAATTAACTAAAGAAGGAAAAGATGGGACAACCTGCTACAGCAAAGCCCATGCTACGCACTTCAGCTACAGCAAAGCGTGTGCTCTAGCATTACTCTTGTTTTGGAGAGTTTTCCAGAGAGCTAACAAAACTAGTTTTCTGAAGTAATGCAGCTGGATTGGGAACCAGCTACTGGGCTGAAGTCCTGACTCCAAAACCCACCCTATTTAAATATCCTGACTGTTCACCATCACGCATTAGACCCTGATTTTCATCATGGGGCTATTTGTGTTATGGCACACAGTGCAACAAGGAGCTGAGGTTGCAAAACAACTTGCAGGAAAAAGAGGGCCAGAGCTAAAATTGCAAGAGGAGCACTGGGAAGAGGAAGATGCATGAAGGTCCAGATTGTCCCTGCCTAGATTTTCCCTGCCTGGTTTTAATTTTTCAAGAGTAAAATTAAGAATAAATATTTTTAGTCATTATGATGGCTCCAATTCCACAGCAGAATGCAAGTTCACCCTGGAGTATTTCTCCTCCCTTTTCATTTTTCCTTTTTCCCAATGCAGCTCAGCAGGACAGTGACCCACAGGGCCAAATTTAGTCCTGTAAGTGCAGTTCCACTGACCACAGCAGGGCTACTGCACAAAGCACTGGCTGAGGTGCTCCAGTGGTGTTTCATACTGACTTTGGTAAAAGTGCAGGAGGTAAACAAAAATGTACCAGTCCCTGCTCCAGGAACATGTGGTGATGCTTTGACTAAGTTTCTAGAAAAGATGAGTACGGTGGTTTGTCTTCAAGACAGTTTAAAAGCAGGTTTTAGAGAAACCTGCATACAAAAGGTTATACTGAGGCTGACATAAATGTGGCTTATGTTAATTTCACTTGCTTTGATGCAAGAAAGGCATGAAGCTGGTGCAGAAATACATAAATAGAAGTAACTGGACTTAAACTGAGATCTCATTTGCATAGTTTTGTAGTGCTTTAGCTAGATCAGCTCATGAACATCAATTCTGTGCATGGTCAAGCAAAGCTTCCTAACTTCTTTTTCCAGCAGCTCAAATGCCTCCCTCCCTGTGCTAAACCAACAAAATTGGGTGCTCAGTCATTGCTGGCAAAGGTAGGCACTAGTTTTAAACTCACTTTCCTTTAAACCTGTTTAAGCTGTGCCACCTGACTTTTGCACAGCTGCATCAGAGGTGTGAGCATATATTTCATCTCACCAGGGGATGCAAAACCTGCCCTAGAGCTGGCCAAGACCAGTCTTTGGAGTGTTGCAGAAGCTGTTTTGGTGGTCTTTTCTTCAGGAAACTTCGGTTTTGGCTTTATTTTTGGCTGTCTCTTTGTAGCAGGAGATGTAAACCTGCTGCCATTTTATGGAGTTTTTCAAGCTTGCTCACTCTCTCCCTCAGCTATACTGGGACTGAAAATTCTGGTTTTAGTAGGAGAGGTCCCTGACTCCCTGGGGTCAATGCTTTCCTCAGCTCTGAAGTGGAAATAAACTCAGAACTTTAACAAACATGTTTTCTTCAAAGTGTTCCTTTGCCATTTCAGGTAGAGAGATATTAAATAAATCAATCTACACTTAGGTAAACCACTTCCACAATTAGTCATGTTTCATTTGCCAGATATCAGAAGATCTCCACACTAAGCTGTAGAGCACTTCAGGAAAACCAGAACAGTCAAATCTGTCATTTGCAGTGACACAGGCAGTGTTTCCTCATCTTTTTTGCCCATATTTAAATTTCCAAATTTCTTTTACATCTGATAAGGATATACAAGCCAGGGTGCAATTTTTTTCACTTTTCCTCTTCCATCATTAAAAAAAGAATAGACATTGCTCTTTCAGCATAAAAAGAACACAGTTATATATACCCTGTTGCTCAGACATCTCCAGGGACAGACTTATAAAATCCTAGATGAAAGGTTGAAACAAAAATATCTTAATTTCAAATAGTGTTTTGTCTGCATTACAAATTCAGATCTGCCACTAGAGGTAACTAGAAGTTCACATCAAGTATTTCATCAATTTGTCTAATCTCTTCTCCAGCTGCACTCCATGTGACTGTAGCACGGTCATTTACTTGTTATCTTGGAAGTACCACTGATGCCAAGGGACTGTCCTTACACAGTAGAAAAAGTCTTAATGGCTGCAGTTCTGGTAAAATCCTTTTGTCTCCTTCTGCTGTTTTCTGCATGCTTCTATCACCTGCCTTCTAGAGCTGTTTAAGACCATTTTAAAGAATAATTTGAGAATATGTTTAATAATTTTAAAGAATGTCTTAAGAATAACTTAGTTTTTTGAATATAAGAAAAATTTAAGAGTATTTTAAGAACTTTAGTGTTAATCAGCAACATGGATACACCCAGGTTGAAGCCAAGATAGGACAAAGTATGAGGGTATCTTTGAGAAAGGGAACATTGAAACATATTTACTGTGTTATCACATGATGAGATTTTTATCAGACAAAATGTGACAGTGGCTGTTGGTGGGGGAGCTGTGATGAAAAAACATTCCATATTCTTATTTAAAATTCAAGCAAAACCACAGCATTTTTGCCCATCACACTTGGGTATATGGTGCCTCTCACTTGAGACTCCTTCTCTTTGGAAACACTGTGAAGCCTCTAGAAACAATTTGTCATTCTTCTTGCCCGGGAGCAAGCTGGGGACCAGGACAGTGAGGCTCAAGGATGCATGGCCTGGATGCTGGAGTGAGGGCATCTCCCATCGGGCCAGAGTGGTCTCAACCTGCTCTAAGAAGGGCTCCCTGCCCTGGAGAGGTGCCAGTCCAGCCTGGGCAGGCGAGGCGATGGCGCAGCGCCCAGCCTGAGTCAGCAGCATCTGCCACTGCCCAGCCACAGCTGTGCCCTGCCAGCCCTGTGCACGCCTGAGTCATTTCCAGCAGCCTTTGGGAAGTGGGGGGCATTTAGTGAACAGCTTCAGCTGGAAAATAGAAACGTTGTGAAAAGTTGGCATCCAAGAGTTCTTCTTCTAAATGCAAGGCTTGCCCTTCTTCATGTTCTGCTCTTGTGGTTTTTCTTGAAAATGTTGCTTGCACTTTTAGAAATAAGGAAACCTCTGGGTAATTAGAGTGCCCTTCTGCTGCCCCTCAAGAAATATTTGGTCCCAAACACATGGGTGTTTTCTTACTTTTTCACTAAGAACAAACCTCAAATATTTTCATTCCCAGTATATCTGAAAATACACTCTTGCTGCCAAGGCTTTAGTCTGGCTTCACAAACTGAACAATAAATTACCCATGCATATGCATTCAGTGCTTAGAGCCATTCATGTGCTTTCCAGGAGAGACTTGGTCATCTGGTGAAAACCACAGGTCCCAGAAACATCCCAGCCAGGTGGTTTGAAGGCAGCAGGGAGGGAGAAGGTGAGGCAGCAATAAGACAGCCAGCTCCACGCTGCTGCTCCAGTCTGGAATTCCAGACTGGATGGGAGATGAAGTCCTGCAGAGGCTCACCAAGAGTGACTGAGGGGAGTAGGGGAGTGGAAAGGGAGACAAAAGAAAGAACTTGTCCTAACAGCATTGATGGACAGCACACCTCCAGCACTCCAGTGTCCTGAAAACAGCACAAGGGACCTGGAGTCACCTGCAGCCACATGCAAGACCTCATCAAATCTGGCTTCCCAGCAACTCTGCTTATCAGCAGCTGATGTAGGTGTGGGTGTATCTGCCTGCTGAAGAGCAGATGTTCATCTAATCCATCCTCTGGAGGAGAGCTATGTCTGTCAGTGCCTTACCAGGGATCTCTCAGGCTGCCGAAGGAAGGCAGGGGTTACCCTGTTCAAGCGTGCCACCTATGGCTGTGCATGGCCAATGCACGCAGCCCGCAGCCTGCTTCCCTCTGCAGTCACTGCAGGAACAATGCGCCCGGAGCTCGTGCCAAATCTGCCGGTCCTAATGCAAAAACCAGACAAATCTCTACAGCTTCACTTACAGATCTAAAAACCCCAGTAATATCTAGAAATATGCAGTCAAACTTAAACAGACACATCCCCTTAACCTGGATAGAGAAGCACAGTGCTGCTGCTGAAGGGATGAGCGGGGTGGGCTGCTGCCAAGCAGGATGGCTACCAGAGCTAGCACCGCAAGGATCACTCTGGATCTTAGGGTGCCTCCCACAACGTGCATATGCTCTAGGGAGCTGTGTTATACCTGGAGTCATAGAATCATAGAATGGTTTGAGGTGAAAAGACCATCTAGTTCCAACCCCCCTGCCATGGACAGGGACAGCTCCCACTAGACCAAGCTACTTGCAGCCTCATCCAGCCTGGCCTTGAACACTGCCAGGGATGGGGCATCCATAGCTTCTCTGGACAACCTGTTTCAGTGCCTCAACATCCCCACAGTGAAGAATTTCTTCCTAATAGCTGAGTCAGCCAGACTTTTCCTGCAGCAACAGGTTGTATCTTTTACTTGCAATGAGAGATATTGGTGGGGAAAGCGACAATGGGTGCATGAAGCTGAGATATTTGATATCTCAATCATAGAAGAAAACGTGAACGGGAAGGACTCACTGAGGCTCCTCTACCAGCAGACAAGCTCTCCAAGCATCTTGGTTTTTCTTTCTGTGTCATGTCTGGTCTTTAAAAACCTCCTTCTCAAACCTCACTTTGCTCACATCAACCACAGAGTGCTACTGACAATTTATACACCACTGGTGGCAGCATCTTGCGTAGGGCTCAGCAGAAGTTGGCCTTTTTGGTGCTGTGGGAAATTCCAAAATAAGGGAGAATTGCATTTTGTTTCAGGAAAAGAAGAGGTAGTTTGTGACAAAAAGGAACAAAACATAGACATTACTCTGAAATAATGCGGGTTTCGATTTTGGTTGAGATGGGAATGCACATTTAGAGCTGGGGTTTACACTTCAGTGATCTCTGGCATTCAGAGCCAAACAAGGAGTTGGTTGGTGCAGGGTCCTGACCCTGCTTAGGGCAGAGTTACACAAGAACTGACACAAAGCTCAGGAGCAGCTCACAAAGTCTGCTTGCTGCATTTCACACATTGCCATGACTGCACAGCGCTTTGGCTACACCTTCCAAGACAGACAGGTTGCTGCAGACCCCCAGGACCAAGTGCTTTGCATTACCCACATCCTTTGTGCTTGGCTGCCTCTTCCTCAGTGAAGAAGCAGCCTCAGCAGTCACACCAGGTGGTTTTACAAATGCATGCTTGATTCCACTGCACTGCACAGCCCCACAAGTGCCTGCTGGAAGATCAGGGCTGAAGGTTTGCTCTTTGCACCTCAGTCAGCTCAGCTGCTGAAGAAGAGGTACTGACATGTACAGAAGTAGCTCTGGTCACTTGGGGTGGTGACTAAAATACGTAGCAAAATTCAAGAGTTTTGTCTCTGAGTCTTAAAGCCTTTGCAGGGAAACTTGAAAGTCTTGTGCTCCCTCATGCTGAGACACCATGGAGCTGCTTCTTTGGACTGGGAGCGATAGGTGGGATCACATCACAGTTTTGAAGAAGGAAATGTGTTTGTTAATTCTATGTCCTGTGTGGATTCTTCATGTTATCCATGATTAAGTAGACTGAATTTCCTTATCATCCACAAATGTATTTCAAGTGTGTTTTAAGTAAGGAATAATTTGAAAAGGAAAATAATCCAATTTTTCTGGATTATTTCACCTTTATGCAGGCCTGGAGACTCTCGCTAACAGCACCTAATTGCATTACTGCCTTCAGCTTCTTGCCTTTTGGTTTTCTGCCCTTTAATTTGTGGGAAGGAGCTGATCACCACTCCCAGTTCACAAACTTGATTTTCCTTGAAAGACACAACAGTGGTTGAGCATAGTATCACTAAAGAAGAAGAATATGCCTCTGCCAGGTGGATTAAAGAGGGCAGGTGGCCTGAGTGACCGGAGCCATCCTGGGGTAAGTGTAGTGCAATCTAGGAGCTGGGGAACAGTTTTGGGAAGAGCATGCCAGCCCTTGTTGCATAAAGTATTATTTGCCCTCACTACACTCACCACAAGATCTTGCCAAAGGACAGATGGCCAGAGATGTTATGAAATGGCTCAGGAACTGGAATATTAAGATTTTGTCTCGGTTCACCAATGCTTGACACACAGAGCTCCTGATGTTATTCCCTGGTGGGGAATGTGGGCTACAGCTGACTTTCTGCTAAAGAGCCCCTTTTCTGGGTGGACTTGCTGCTGCTGGCCACCTGCTTGCTCATACTGTGGTGCTGAAATATGTGTGTACAAGCAGCACAGCGTGGCAGATGGCAGCGTGCAGATGTCTTCAGCAAAGTGGTAAAGCACTTTGAGATGCCTCTTGTAACAACAGTGAATCTTCAATGTAAACAAATGAGCAAAATGCTATAGAAAAAGATGTGGGAGTGTGAGACCAAGCCAGGTCTAGCAGGATCTTAAGAATTTCTGAGCTCAGACTGAATGATTCAGCCAGCAGTATTTCAGCCCAAACCTTTGAAAAGAACAGCTGTGCTCACAGGGGTAGCCAAATGAAAGGATTTGTCTGAAAAGCCTATTGAGAGGAAAGCGTGCACTGATTCTGCCAGGAGATGGATTTCACCTGGTGGCACAGAACAAATGCAGTCCAGGGCTGTCTGAACTGCAGTCACTGCAGGATCAGTGACTTGAGAAGTCTTTGCTGCTGCAGTTGTTCTGGGGGAGATGGGGGAAGACTTTTGAAGAGATGCACCGTGCCTGGGCTGTGCCTCTAGCCTGTGAGCAGTCATGGCACATCAGGAGGAAGTGCTGGGGTTTGGGGAAGTAGGGACTAAAACAGGACAGGAATGTTCTTGGTTGTGGTCAATTGTTTCTGGTGCAAGCTATTAATTGCCTCACTGTTAACGTAAACAGTGCTCTGAACGTGCTGTGTTTTGGGGTTGTTTTATCAAATGTGATTTATTTTGCTTTGACTCATCAAAGAGTGTTGGGAAACTGGCTGTGCTCTGGAAATGTCCTTGCACAAGGAAATTCCTCCAACTCTGTCTTCTGTAGAAAATGCAATTTTAATTATGAAAAGCTTTGTTTTCCCCAGTCAGTTCTGTTTTCCCAAAGTCTGACTGAGCCACCCCCACTGAGCTACTTCCCAACCACCATTTGAGATGCCATCAGTTTATCAACCCAATAAAGCCTCGGGCCATTCTCCCTTGCAATTTCTGCTTCTGCCTTGCAATTTTTTTTTAATTTTTTTTTAAAGCTGTTATGGTCCTGACCACTCTGCATCCTGCACCTCTTTTCTCTGACTCCAAATTTAACCCAAAGAACAGCCCCAGCCTTTGGTTCTCTCCAGAAGTAGATGGCCACCAGGGGCAAAGAGAACATATATATATATGCAATCTGTATATAATCTTCTCCAAAACTCACAGGAAATGAGTGGTCAGTGGTGAGCAGAGTGGTTTCTTTTGTCTTCCTTTATAATTTCATCTGGTTTTCTAGCATCACCCTCCTCACAGGCTGCAATGCAGAGTGGCAATTTTGTGAGCCAAGTAACTCAGATGGGTGGCAGCAGAGGGGGCAGCAGAACAGCAGCAAGGTGTGCTCAGATGTCCAGTACCTCCATGGCAGTGGCAGCACTTCAGGTCTGCAGTGTCAAGAGATCTGTGCCAAAGATTGCCCCATCCAAACCTCTGTCAGACCACAGAGCAGCTGCCACTCTGAGAAAAAGCAGGGACAACAGCGCAGCCAACAAATTTGTCCTGGTGACAAGTAAATGCCATACTGTCACTTGCCTCATGTTGAGGCACACTACCCCTCTGGGAACAGGAGGCTGCTTGTAAATCAGGTTTTAGTCTTCATGAGAGCTGCAGCATGTCCATTCAAGAGAGCAGGTAGCAATTCACACCATCAGAGGAGGGACCATCATATAGCCAGAGGAGAGGGGGATACAAAGATGCTTCATACATTGACCTGGCTGTAACCCTTTGTTCTTCAGTCTTGCTTTTGCATCCACATGAAAAGGCCGCCTCAGCTGAGTTCCACACTGGGAGGAGTGTGCCAGGGTTCCCAGCCCGGCCAGGGCAGCCCATTGGGAGCAGTGGGGGTACACAGGGTGCTAACCAGCTGGGTCTGCATGCCAAGGAGCCATCCAGGATCAGGGTAGGAGGTAGCTGATGCCAGTGAGTACAAGTGGTGTGAATAAGGCAAACTCAAACTCTCTGATGTTCTGCAAAGCATAACAGATGTGATGAAGGGAAAGCAAAAAAAAAAAAAAACAAAAAAAAACTTGATTAGAAAGTGTGAGAAGACAGCAGTGACATATACAGTTCTGTGATGGCTGATGAAAACAGTGCCAACAGTGTGTACTCACAGCCCAGAAAGCCAAATAAATCCTGGGCTGCATCAAAAGGAGTGTGGCCAGCAGGTCAAGAAAGGTGATTCTGTCCTTCTATTCTGCTCTTGTGAGGCCCTACCTGGAGTGCTGAGTACAGTTCTAGTGTCCCTGACAAAAGGACATGGAAATGTTGGAACAAGTCCAGATGAGGCCACAAAATTGATAAGGGGACTAGAGCACCTGCCCCAGGAAGACAAGCTGAGAAAGTTGGGGCTGTTGATCCTGGAGAAGATTGCACAGAGACCTCATAGCAACCTTCCAGTATCTGCTGGGGACCTACAGGGAAGCCAGAGAGGGACTCTTCATTGGGAACTGCAGTGATGGGACAGGGAGCAATGGGGACAAATTGAAAGAGGGGAAATTTAGGTTAGATATTGGGAAGAAATTTTTTACTCTGAGAGGGATGAGACACTGGTTGCCCAGAGAGGTTGTGGATGCCCCAATCCTGACAGTGTTCAAAGACAGGTTGGATGGGCCCTTGAGCAACCTGGTCTAGTGGGAGGTGTCCCTGCCCAAAGCAGGAGGGTTGGGACTAGATGGTCTTTAAGTCCCTGTCATTACAAGGGTTCTATGTTGCCGTATCACTAAAGATTTCATACCTTTTGGTGTGATTTCCCGAGCAGCTCTTTACACCACAGCCACCAGACTTCATCTGACTCTTTAACTAGTTAACCTGCTCTTTTATAATACCCAACCCAATTGGATCCAGCTGTGGCCTGTTAAAGGCAACAATTAACACAGCTGTATTCAATTAGGTATGAGATTATCTTCATCAGTATCTATCAGTATCTCTATTTTACTGCATTCTATCCAGCTAGAATTCCCCCTTTTTTTTCCTTTTTAAATTACAAAGACATGTTCAAGTAAATTAACATTCTGACACATTCATATATTTCATTTAGAACTAATGGTTATACAAATATTCAGACAGCATATTATAGTAAGAGTACATATATTTCTTAAGTGTTCATTCAGTTTTGCAGCTTCTCAATTTACAAAGTACTTATCTTCAAAATCTTTTTAACAAACATTAATAGGTGCAATTCATGTATTCCACTAATCAATAAACACATTGTACTGAATAATATAACTTATTCTTTTTTCCAGTTCTTACAGTTGTGTTAGTAAATTCTCCCATTCTTCTTTCAGTTTTGTTGCTTTTGTTCATGCAGTTCGCTACCCAGATCACCATGGGATCACATTGCTTAATGTTTAAGTCTTCTTGAATCACCATGGAATCACATTGGTTGATACTTAAGTCCTTTTTTTGAATCACAGAGTCATATACTTTAGTAGTTTAGTCCTTTTTCCCGAGTCCACGGCATCATATACTTCAGTAGTTAAGTCCTTTTTCTCCCAAATCCATGGGGTTATATAGTTTAGTAGTTAAGTCCTTTCTCTCCCGAGTCCACAGGGTCATATATTTTAGTAGGTAAGTCCTCTTTTTCCCAAATCCATGGGGTCATATACATTAGTAGTTAAGTCCTTTTTCTCCTGAATCCACAGGGTTATACAGTTTAGTAGTCAAGTCCTTTTTCCCAAGTCCACGGGGTCATATACTTTAGTAGTCAAATCCTTTTTCCCGAGTCCACGGGGTCATATATTTCAGTAGATAAGTCCTTTTTCTCCTGAACCCATGGGGTCATATATTTTAGTAGAGAAGTTCTCTTTTTCCCGAATCCACAGGGTTATATACATTAGTAGATAAGTCCTTTTTCTCCCGAATCCACAGGGTTATATACTTTAATAGTTTAGTCCTTTCTCCCAAATCACCATGGGATCACATCGGGAGTCACCATTTGTTGTTACAAAAGTTCTATATTGCTATATCACATAAAGTTTCATACCTTGGGGCATGATTTCCCAAGCAGCTCTTTACACCACAGCCACCAGACTTCATCTGACTCCTCACTTAGTTGACCTGCTCTTTTATAATACCCAACCCAATTGGATCCAGCTGTGACCTGTTAAAGGCAATAATTAACACAGCTGTATTGAATTAGGTGTGAGATTATCTTCATCAGTATCTATCAGTATCTCTATTTTACTGCATTCTATCCAGCTACAAGTCCCTTCCAACTCCTTAAAATTCTATGATGCTATGTTGTTTGCTTCCTTACACTATGCCCAGCCTTTCACTTTGTGCAAGCATGGCTCAGTGGGTAGGATTTTCTCTCTTTCTCTTCTTTCTCTGCTTGGCTAAAGCCTCACAAATCCCTGGGACTTCAGCATCAGAATGGCTTCTTGACTGGGAATGGTCTGATATGAGTGAGCCCATTTAATAGTCAACAAAAACAGATTGTGCCCCCATTGCCAGGGACAAGGACAGACTCTGTGACAAAGCTGGGCTCCTTGCAGCGACACTGCTCATCTATCTCCCCAGAAAATATACCTCCCTCTGCCTGCATACACAGATGCTGAGGCTGCCCCCCATCATCTCTCCCCAGGCCACATCCTAGGCCTGCAGACAGGAGCCTCAAGAGCAGGGCATACTGGTCACATCAGTGGCTGTCAGTACAGTTTCCATCTGTTTCAGCATCATTCCTGCAGCAATGGGCCCAGCAGGAACACTGGAAATCCCACCCAAAATGTTGTACACAAATTCTTTAGACATATGGCTTATAGTCCTCTTGGGGGGGGG
>VYZP01074187.1:311-25376 GCA_013400635.1 Hypocryptadius cinnamomeus | reverse complement strand
GGGAAGGGTAATATAGATTAAATACGCCAGTAGAATGGAATTTTGTGGAAAAATACAACCCTATTGTTCATGTGGTCTCTGAGGCATAAAAATGAGGTCATGAACTTTATGTGGAGGCTTGAATTTTGCTAAGCTTTAGAGAAAGACATGAGGTTATTTCTCCCAAATGTGATGTGCTCCTTTGTCTTAATAATCGTCTTTGTTTTTTGTCTATAAGAACCTCTGAGGGAATTGAGTCAGCTTCTTTATACACATTTTACTTAACAGACTCCTTATTCAGTTCTAAGATTGCTATTTAAATATAGTGCAGTGGCTGGTGAGATCTCTCAGGGACAGCCCCATCTTGCAGTATATTGTTAGGAAGGTATGTGTACATAGACAGGGAGGGGTCAACATTTTGTTGGCAGCAGAAACCTGCAGATATGTTCTGTTTTAGCAAGAAAAATAAGAAGTGGTTTTGCTTGGTTTCAACTGCCAAGAAACACAGCTACTAAGAAACAAAGTGATGCTCTTTTTCATGGGCAAATAATGGAGCATTTATGTTCTCTATGGAGCAGATGGGAAAGTGGTATCCCATGTCACTGCTGCCTGGCAAAGAGAAATGGGCTGGTGTTCTGGGCCTGGCAGGAGTGCTACTATGAAGAAAAATCAGAATTACATGTCAGACACAGAGATTGATGCAAGCTCTTTGCTTGCAAGAAGTGCATTTAAACTCACACTCTTCTACACTGTAGAAACAAATTGACAATTTCTCCATTCAAAAAAAACCCAGAAAGCTGTTGTTTTCTGTTTTCTCACAGCCAACTATTACCAAAAAGACTACTTGTTATCATCCTGCAGAATTGCTTACTCATCCCATCCGTGCATGAACTACCAGGAAAACCATGGCCAAACCCTGCCTGGCTGCAAGCAGGGAGAGATGCTCTCCTTTGCACCGTCCCACAAAAATAAGGGGCTGGATTTCTCCTTGCCCTTGCCCTAGGGGCAATAGAGAATACCCAGAGCTGCAATCCTGCTGGCACAAAGCCTGTTGCAGGAAACCAGAGGCAGGATACCAACCACCTCCACTTCCACACCAACCTCGTTGGCCAAGGTTGCTCCTGCCTGTGTTCTGTCGGACAGCTGCTGCCCAGCTGCTGCCCAGCTGCTGGCACCACGTCCTTTCGGACCAGCCTTAGCACAATAAAACTGCAAATTTGCTAATGGTAGACTGAATCCCCTCACCCAGATCACCAATAAAGATATTAAATAGGACTGGGTCCAACACAGCTCCCTGGGGGACACCACTGGTGACTGGATGTGGCACCATTCACCAAGACTCTCTGGGCCTGGACATCCAGCCAGTTCGTAATCCAGCAAAGGCTGCACCTGTCCAAGCTGTGGGCTGCCAACTTAGTATGGAAATTTGAACTCAAATGTGTGTTTCAGGATGGGTTCCAGACTCTGTATTTGGGATGCTTCTGCTTCCATAGATTGTGGTTATCACAGGGCTGATGGCCAGGACTGAGAGGCAGAGCTCAGGGGGATTAGGAGGCCACCAAAATTCTGGGCTGACTGTGAGTGTTGTACCTGCCTTGTGAAACCCATGGGGCACAAGTGGGAGCATTGGTCTCAGAAAATGATCCCAACCCAACAGAATGTTTTGCTTTAAAAATAGGGTACGAGATTCCTTGATGAGATGGATTTCTTGAGGCTTTGCAAAACTGAATTGGACAAGGGAATTCCTACTGACTTTTCACTTTTTTCACCTTGATCTTTTGCTTATCTATATCCTGGGAGAGTTTGTTACCATGTGCAAATTTCCTCTAAGGCAGACAAAAACTTCATCCACCAGCACAGACCACACTGTCCAGAGTCCACTTGTGTTTTGGACCAAGTCTACCTGCCAGTCATGACTTCCAGGACTTTCCTGTCCGTCTCCTACATGTGACTCTGAGGCTGTGCTCCAAGACAGATACCAGTCATAGTTAGGGAAGGAGAAATGTTATTTATTGTGTTTTAATTTCCTTAAATTAAATGGCTGCTCCATAAACCTGTTTGAAAAATTAAAGCCTTTTCTTGCCAGAAAAGGTCACATTTGGGATTTTTTTCTTCCTATCTCAATCTGGAACAAGAGATTGGCTAAGGAAGCAGCTACCAGATAAATTTAGTTTAGGGGAACAGAAAATTATTTTATGTGTCAATGCTTGTTGCCTGTGTAAAACAGCCTGCAAAAACATCTTTTTTTTTTCTTTTTTCTTTTTTTTTTCCCTGAGAAACATGGAGAACAAGCTGTGAAGTCCAGAGGCTTTTTGAATAAAGTGAATAAAAAAATGCCATCAGTGCATGCCTTATGGTAGGGTGCTTCTCTCTACTGCACTCCCCTTGTCTTCTCCAACTGAGATTAACCTCAGCTTGTCTGTGTAAATGCCAGGAATCTTCTTAAAGAGGGCTGTCTCAGCTGCCTCTGCCTGGAGAGGAGACTGGTAGAGTACAGAGTGGGGGCTGATGTGGCGCCTGCCAGTGGCTCTCTCTCCCTCCACTGACTGCAAAGTGAGCAGACAACTCCTCCCAGCCGCTCTTTCAAATGCTCAGTTTGAAAATGAAATAAACTGATGAATAATATGTACCTTCAGCTGACAGAAGTCAAATTGAATTTTCAGAGAAAAAGAAAATTGAACTGGACGTCACTCGTAGTATTATTTCCCCATTTCTGTATTAGAATCTTTTTTTAACATGATGCTCCAAGACAAAGCACAGCCCTGCTAGAAAATGAAGGCTTCTGGAGAAGCAGTTTTTCTGGACAAAAGTGAAATGAATGTTGAATGCCTTGCTGAGTGATCTTCAGAAGGGCAGGAATGACTTTAAACTGTATGATGTGTTTCTCTATTACTATTTGTCCTGACAACTCAAATAAAGGTAATTTCCTTCTTCAACCAACTTCTGCTCTCACTTGTATCATTATATATACATTGAAAACAGTTGCATGATTTATATTTCTTGTGTGACACTGACATATTTTTTACCTGTTGGTCCAATCACATAATTTTTTATCTCCTTTGCATATATCTTAACTGAAAATCCATACACAGTTTTCTTACTTGCAGAGTTGAAATGGGGAAGGTAAAATACAGTAGAACAAAAATACAGGTTTTGCTTAAGGGGTTTTGAGGTAAAAAGAAAAATATCTAAGTGCCTTAGGTTCCTGCAAGGTTCTCCTCACCATCACAGACCTGATGGAGGGCTTGTCAGCTGGTAGAAACATAGTATCAGATCATATAATCCTGATCAACCATCCACAAGGTCTGATGCTTTGCTGGCTGGAGTCTCTATCTGTAATTCCATGGAGCCTGCCTGCCAAGTAAGATGGCATATAATGAATGAACTTGTTTTGTGAAATGTGGCATTATCCAAGAGCTAACTTTGCAGCATTAAAAATCAACCAGGAACAAGCTACCTCACAGGAGCATTTTCCTACATTCTCTGGAAATGCTGGACACAAAATCAGAGAGAGGACACCTGTCCCCATGTGACTAAGCATTCCTCTGGCTCTTCTCAAAGTGCAAGACAGAGCCTTTTGGGTCAGGTGAGTAAGATGCCATAGGAGATGGAAATAGCAAGAGTTACTAACAGGGTTTCCAATCACAGCTGTCTGACAGCATGAATCAAGTGCCTGCACACTCAGCATCAGTGTCCTTGGGGAAGATGGAGAAAAATAGAGACTTTTTGGACTGCAGAATCTATTTACCATCTCCTGTCATCTGAACTGTGAAGAAAATAGATGTGTTGGCACACTTCTTTATTTTGGCAGTTAACTGTTATCTGACATACTCTCAAAACACCTTTGTAAAATGGTGCTTTCTGCCTTGCAATATTGCTCAGCTCCTGACAGCAAGCAGGAGGGTGAGCAAAGCTCCCCAGCAGACACCTGCTCTCTAACCACTGCCTACCCTGTAGCAAGGGTGTGAAGAGCAGAATAGCCTGATGTGATGAGGGACAGGGCATGTGCAAGTCAGAATACTTCCCAGGCAGAGGCAGTGATCAGGCCTGAGGTCTTTGTGAGAAGGTTCCTGTGTCAGAGGCCAGCAGCAATTGTGGCGAAGATCAGGAGCAGCCCAGGAGCAGCCCAGGAGCAGCCCTGCTGGCTGTGAAGCTCCTGGCCTGTGGGCAGACCTGCCCTGGAGCTTGCTGTCACTGAGTGGTCAGTACAAAAAGAGAGAGGAAGTGGTGAAGACACAGGTGAGGACTGTCCTCTCATCCCTGGAGAACCTTGATTATTCACAAAGAGGCTTCTCTGCTCCCTTAGGACAGCGGCTAAGGAGCGGCATACCCCAGCCTGAGCTGAAACAGGACACAGTGTTGGTCAGGACCCCAATCTAAACTATTCATTGCTTAAGTGTTGTCTGTACTATCATGTAAAACCAGAGAGGATGACGGCCTTTGCAAGGACTTACCCTGCATGCCTGAAAACTGCAGCATTGTACAAACTGAGGGCTACAAATATCTTTCCAGTTAGAGCTGTGACTCTGGTGGTAAATGTTCCAGGGCCACTTGCTGTCACAGTACTGAATCCTACACATCCCTTGCCTCCAAAACTTGCTTATCACAACCCACTGGATAGATGGTCCCTGTTCTGTGCTGCCTGTCTCATGTTCTGGCTGACCTGAACCATCTACCCCCATGGATGGCATTAAATTCTGGCAGCCAGGAGTGCTCCCTGACTCCTGCTACACCTTCCTGGTGTAGATATAGCTCTCCTGTCCTCCAAAGGCAGCATGTCTTTGTCTGGCTGTAGAAGGCAGATTCTTCCTTCACTAATTAAAAAAGGAAAATGTCAGCAGCACAATTTTGGCCTGAGCTGTGGGGTTTCTCTGTACTTTGAAGGAACTCGGTGGCAGGTCTCTCACTGGCTTCAGTCAAAACGGGATCCAAACATGGTGTTGCAGATAAGCCTTCTTCTAGGATAAAGGGAATTTAGACTTTAAACCATTGGTCAGAGGCATTACTGATTTTTCTGCGCCTATTTTTAAGCTGATTTTCATAAAGAAATTAGGCTACTGTGACTTGATTGTATGACATCTTCTCATTAACTTTTGATCTTGTTGGCCAGTTTCAACTCACCATCCACCTGGGATTAAATTCCTGCCTGCATATAGACAGAGAGGCAGCACTCCCAGAAAAGGATTGTGATGTGATCCCTGCTCCTGTTGCATCCCTGAGAATCATCAAGCCACAGAGGTGCACAGAGCACCCAGCATGATGATGCTTCTGCCACGGCTTCGAGACGTTTAGATATCAACAAACCTCAAGATAAAAATCTGTAAGAAACCTGACTTTTCCTGCTGTTAGTGCTTACAGTTTTTGCTACTGGTACCGCTCAGCTTTTTAGGTTTACGCAGTGCAGAACTGCGGTGACCAAGAATCACCTCAACAGTGAAGTGCTTAGGAGTTGGATAACACTCCAGAAAACTGAAAAAAACCACTAGCATATTTGAAAGTCTTGGCACCCTGAGACATTTACATCAAAAAACAATGCACATTCATTTAGTAGAAACTCGGTAATTGAAAGTTGTCACCAAACATTTTGGTTCAGAAACTGAATTTCTGACTTACGTCTTTGAGTGCTTTGCAGTAAGTCTTTGGTATCTACCTGTTCATGTTCTAGTCATAAGAAGAAATGAGTCCTTTGTCTCCCCAAATTACTAGTTTCACTGCTGCTTTTTCTGTCTTAAAACAGAAGCCTCCACAGTGCGAGTTTAGTTATTGAGTTGATTTTCACAAAAGATTTCATTTGATTTGTTGCAGTCCTTTGAAGTAGCTGCTGGAGAACAGCACAAGATTTGCACAGAAAAATGGATGAAGGCTATTATTTATACGATAATTCCACGTATGAATACCCTCATGAAACCAACGTCTGTGAAATGGGTGACTATTTCACATTTAACATCTATCTCACTGCTGTCCTCTACATTCTGGTTTTTTTCCTCAGTCTGCTAGGAAACACTTTGGTGTTATGGATCCTATTGAAGTATGAAAACCTCACATCTTTAACAAACATCTTCATCATGAATCTCTGTGTCTCTGATTTAGTCTTCTCCTGCATGCTGCCTTTTTGGGTAGTGCACCAGTCCTTCGGATGGATTTTTGGTGAGTTCTTTTGCAAAGCATCAAATGCTATTTTCTCCATTGGCTACTACAGCGGTGTTTTCTTTTTGACTCTCATGACTATCCTGAGGTACTTGTTTGTAGTGAACCCCCTTTCAACTCTGAGATCCCAGACGCAGTGCTGTGGTCTTCTGGTGTCCTTGGCTGTTTGGACTCTTAGCATCTTAATTGTGGTTCCTGAGGTGATTCACACCACAGTGCAAGAAGACTTGGAAGAGCACAGGTTCTGTGACTATGCCAATTGGAATTGGAAAAAGGTGGACATTTACGTGAGAAATGTACTCTTCCTGTTTTCCTTTGGAGTCATCGTATTCTGTTACTTCAAGATACTCATAATCCTGCTTAGAGCAAGATCTCGGAGAAAGCACAGAACTGTGAGACTGATCCTCATTATTGTGGTGGCTTTTTTCCTGTGCTGGGCACCCTACAACATCCTCAGCTTCCTGACTACTTTTCCACCGCCTACCTGTCAGTATATGAAAGACTCCAACCTTGCCTTTCACATCAGCCGTAAAATTGCTTTCTCCCACTGCTGCCTCAACCCTGTGCTCTATGTATTTGTTGGAGTCAAGTTCAAGAGGCATCTAGCACAGTTATGCAGTCTGCGCTTACACTGCAGCAATGGTCAACCTTCCAGCCCCAGGACCTGCTATGAAGGCAAATTCCAGCATGAAGGAACATCCCTCTACTGAAGCAAGACCTAACTATTAGGACTAATCCTGAATGAGCTTCCAGATTTTGTATGCTATGGACGGCCTCTCATTCTTAGAGGCAATTCCCTGAGGAAGACACACAAATTTACTCTTTGCAAATGTGATGCGTATGGAAGATAACAAAATGTATTTGTAGTGGGATGAAGAGTTGAGAATACTAAGAAATTACTTTACTGGTCTGAAAGTCTTAAGTTCACAATTTTTTGAACAGTGAGATGGATTTTCTCTCACTAGCACTCTCTTTTGAAAATAAAAAAATTGCTTTTTCCTTTAGGCATTAAAACATAGGTTTTAGCAAAAAAGTTGTTGCATATCTCTTTCTTACCTGACTTAAAATACTTGGATTGTGTATAGCAATAGACATATAGGTATTTTTCTAAATGTTAATGCTTTTCAGTGTTTATCAGTTTACTCATTGGTCTTTTTTTTGTGGGGGGTGATGTCTCTGGATTAACTGTTCTGACAATAGCTGCAAGACCTTAGAGTTTCTGAAGTTCTCAGGGCAAATGTTATTGTATCTTTTGCTAGATAAATATATATAAAACTAGCTTTGTGTAAAAGTAGTCTTTGGGTCTGAAATGGAAACTTTAGGAGAGCCCTAGAAGGAACACAGATGCTAAACAGATACTTCACTAGGATATCAGTTTTCCTTCTGTTACTGCTCTTTGCCACAGGAATCTTCCAGACTTTGAATATAATTTCAGATGATTGCAGCAGATCAACAGCTCATCTCCTGAGGAGAGCGGGAGCCTATTTGCCTCTAATTGCTCTTTCCCTCCTTTTCTCCCTTTGCCATGGTGCTTAGAACACTTAAACTTATAAATAGGTTATAGTGCAAGAACAAATGGCTTTTTAAATAGCAGGATAAAAATGGCTTGCTTTATTTGTAAAATTGATGTTTGGGGTTTGTTTGTTTTGTTTTGTTTTGGTTTGGTTTTGTTTCTGTTTTTTTTTTTAAAGATAAACTGATACCCTTCTTCATTCTAGCTCAATAGGTATTTTTAACCCCAGGCAGTGTAACGTATAGTACCTACTCCAGTCTAGCTGAATGACAAAGTCCCTGCAAAGCAGAATATTTAATTTCCCAGCATTTATATAGAAAGCCAAAGCAGTTTTGCAGTGGCACCAAGCAATGGTTTAGCAATGGTTCTAAGCCACAATTTGGCTTTTCAGGCATCTGTTTTAAAATGTCTATGCTGTTTCTACACTATTTCATTTGACCTCTAAAGATTATCTGGAGCAGACAACAGATTCTTCACAGCTGCTGTGTAGTTTACAAAAAGGAGAAACTCGGATAGGCCGATAATACAATATCCTATTTCTGATTGTACCCAGAAGCAAGAGTACCTAAAGAAAAGCATAAGAATGGGGTGAACACACATGACATAGACCCATACAGTCTTCCTGGGGCTTGTCCATAGTTTCTACTTTGTGCTTTGGTTTAGTTGCCAGAACAAAGTGTTCACATCGTGTCCCTTATCATCAGACGCACCTTTCTGAACAGATCAGTCCTGGTATCTCACTTACTACAGCAACTGCCTATAATTTTAAAAAAATTTAAAAAATTTAAAAGAGGACTCATTAATTCTACAAGGTTCCAATTCACTTGTGTTCAGACAAACCATGGCAATGTAGAAGTTGTCATTTTTTCTGGCTGTGGTGGAGACCAGTCTTTGGCTATTGCTTCCTGACGAGAAATATTTGAAATAAATGTGGCTTCAAGAGAACTTTGGGCTGGGGACTGAATACTGTCAATTATTGAAGAGATAACTTATTGAAGGATAAATTAGTCCAATTTCTTCTATTCTGGCAAGCCAGGACCACTTAATTGTTACCAGCAAATCTCCACAAGAGTAAAATACTGTGACCATGAGTACCAAGAAGGTCTCATGCACCTACATAATTTCAACAAGCTGTCATTCAACTCATTGTCCTGGAGCCACATGACTGTGAAATATTTACTGTTAATATATTTTACATCTGTCTAAAACAAAGTTGAGAATTATAATGGAAGCACAAAGTCTGAAATGATCCTGCTCTGCGCAGTTTTTAGCAAATTATTTAAATCTGTTTGTGACTTCAGGATATTTTGTTGTTTTCTTACAGTGTATCTGAGTATGTAAAAATAATTCTTGGTATTACCCAACTGTATTGCTGTATTACCAAAGTAACTCAGAATGTAGATATGCTGCCTCCTGATATAATGAAGTAGTATTAATAAACATTCAGAAATCCAATGGAATTCTACCCTGTGACTATTGTTCTCAGCCTCTGATAATCACCTATTAAGGTATTTTCAATTGAAGAAGTAATTGTGAATTGTCATAGGTTAATTTAGCATGGAAGAGACTTCTGGAGGTGATCCACTGTTCCATGCTGCTCACAGTTTTATCTCCCTGATCAGACAAGGTCACTTAGGGCTTTATCTGGTCAAACTGATAATCTGCAAGGACAAGGACTCCATAATTCCTCTGAGCCCTTGTTGCAATGCTTAGTAACTCTTATGGTGGATGTTTTTGCTTCCACATGAACAAAATTTCTTTTGCTGCAACCTGGTGATGTTGCTTTTTCCTTGCCTTCTCTGTGTCTTCACAGTAGAGAATGGAAAAGAGCCATCAGATCCCCCCTAAACCTTGTTTTTTCCTGGGTCTAAACATATCCCAGCCAATTTAGTGTCCTCATACATCATGTGCTCCCACTCCCTGTCCATTTTGGTGATCCTTCATAGGGCTGACTTCAGTCAGTCAATGTCTCTACCTTACATTGGTGGCCCCAACACTAGATACTCTACTGCAGATCATGAGACTTGCAGTACTGAGACATTCTCAGTGACCACGAGGATGTCAGGCAGAGTGGAATAAAGGTTTCCCTCAGCCTGATGGCAGCACAGGCCCATAAACAGCTAGTCCTCACTGCTGCAAGGCCATATGCCTGTGTTGTGTTCAGCTTTTTGTCCACATGAAATCCAAGATCTTTTCTGGCAAAGCTGACCTCTAAACCCATGTTTAAGGAAATGCCCTGTTTCCACTAAAATCAATGATATTTTTGCTTCTGATCATAATCAGAGCAAGAATCAGACTCATAAATGTGTGTAATTTTGGCAAAGCATAGCCTGTACTTCTTTACTGCCAGAAGTGTTTTCACTGAGAGTCAGGAAACCTTCATATTCTCAATGTTTTGAAATATTGAGTTTATTGCAATCATAAATAAAATTCTACTTTATCTTCTCCTTATGGTTACTCTGCAGCTGAAAATGCCCTTGCTCATGCACAGAAGCAAAATACTGAGAAGGACAAAGAAAAGTGTGCGGACTGGAGTACTCTCTCCATATTCAGGAACTGCTCAGTACCAAAACCAAAACATATTTGAGTTTGTTTCATTCCTCTAAACAATGCTGCTTTCTTCCAACAAAGAGAAGCAAAAAAAAAAAAAAAAAACACCAAAAAAACAAAAACCCAAAAAACAAACAAAAAAAGATCCCAAAAAGCTCTTGATCCCTGTGCCACCCATGTAGATGTATGTAAAAGACTCTGTTTCATTTAAACTGCACAGTCGAGTCTATGCTCTCCCACATTGTTGTTGGTGCAGTTGAATCAGCACCAAACCAGATAAAATTCTTGGTACCTACTTTGTCCACACAGGAGTGTAATGCAGCCAGTTCTGATTAGTGACAGTTCCTAAACCTGATGTGCTTTGGTGGATGTCAGTCTCTGACCTGATATTTAGCAGAGTATTCTTCCAAGCTCCTCAGCCACTTTGTCTAAAATGCCATATTTGCTTCTAGATGTTTTCCAGAGCTTTGCTGGTTTTTTTAATGTTGCCTACTCCCAGCTTTATATCTACTGACAATTATTTGTCCACCTATTCAAAACAGAATGCAAACAAATGCAAAAAGTGCTTCCAAAGCTTTCTCCCCACAGTCACAGAAGGTTTCTGATGATGAACAGCAGCCTGTTGTTCAGTCTAGCTACAATGGTATGTTAATCCATTGAGGGTGACCAGGGGAACTGGGAGTTAGCTACCTTCATAAAATACCTCAAGTGCTAGTGGATGCAAAGCCCTCCCAGTCATTATATAACATCAATTAACTCTTGCAAAATATTTAAAGAAAACATGTAGCACATATAACAATAACGTCAGACAGATGGAAGGAACACATTCTGTGGACACATACTCAGAGACCATCACAAAATCATCTATGTGCACAGGAGACCACTAAGCAGCAATCTACTTGTTTTAGTTGATTGAGTTGGCTACCTCTATTACCCAGTGAAAAAAACTTTTCTCAGCAAAGGCTTTGCTTTTGGTGGCATGACTGACATTGCCTTTCCTGGCTAGTAAAACTGAAAATAATTCCCATCTAGCCCATCATGGTTTATGAAGAAGTTAATCAATAAATTTTATCAGAATAAACATACAGGAAAGCAACACACATGGAGCAGACAATGTGGGTTTTTTCTAGTGCAGCCTCCAAAAAGGAAAAATCTCTAACATCTTCTATTGCTAAGAAATGAGGAAATATGGAAAATTCTAAGGAAGTGTTGGTCAACTATGGACCTAGCTGGAAACAGCATGTTTTTGTCTGAAGAAATTGATGTGTACATAAACAGGAAATAATTCAATAATTAACATCAATAACTAAATATTTCTGAAAGTAGCTTGTTACTACATAATTAAAAAGAGGAACAATTCATTCTAATTGATTATTTTCGAGTGAAAAGTAGAATTTCACACAGACTTTTTGAAAATTTATAAAGTAAAATCCATTGCAGTGAAATTATATGGGATTTTATTTACCATTATTTGGGTCTCATGACCCTGAGATTACTTTTGGAAGACACCCAGTTGCCTAGAGATCAATGGAAAACAAACACTCATTTTCAGCAGATGCTCCTGGCACTGCTGCATGATTCAGCAAAGCGTGCCAAGAAAAGTAAGCCTGAAGGTTGCTTCCAAATGGTGTAAGACATCCCACTGCATCCCATGCATCCCAAATGCATATAACCTGCATTTCTGAGGGCACTAAAATGCTTTTGAGCTATTCAAAAAACATACATTAGATGAAGATTAATCACCAAAACCTAAGGTCACTTAGTCATTCTTATGTGTGAAGGATGATGAAGGCACGTCAGTGACCACATACTACATATATTTCCTCAAGACTCTTAAAAATTTGATGCTTTGATCTTCAGCTTAAGCTGATGTTTATGACGCTAAGAAAGTCACAAGCATTGTGGCAAGAACTGATGACAAACTGCCTGCTCACAAGTTTAATTTAAAATCTTTTATTTACCAAAGCAATGTGGGGAAAAAAAAACAAAGGAAGTTTTTCCAAGTTTGCACTTCAAGTGCAAAACAAGAGTAGCCTATTTCATGCACTGGGAAAGAAATGTCCTTTCAGAGAATCCTATGCATTGTGGGAGAGATAAAATCTGAAAAGAGGAAACAGCCTGCTTGTAGGAGCCTGGTGCTGGGAGTGTTAGGAACCCTGTGGCCCTGTACTCCACACCCTGTCTCAGGAAGCAACCTCTTGTTCCAGTTTCACACCCGCTTTCGGCCAGTCTCTTACTTTATGTGGACATACTAATTTCTCTCTATGTCTTTCACAGAGTCACAGAATCAATTAGGTTGGAAAGGACCTTTGAGATCGAGTCCAACCCATGACCAAACAAACACCACCCTATCAACCATTCCACAGCACTGAGTGCCACGTCCAGTCTTTCTTTAAACACGTCCAGGGATGGCGACTCCACCACCTCCTTGGGCAGCCCACTCCAATATCTAATCACCCTTTCTGTGAAGAAATTCCTCCTAATGTCCAACCTAAACCCCTCCTGGCACAGCTTGAGACTATGTCCTCTCATCCCTTCAGCTTAGGGATGCGGATTTTCCTTTAATGAACTAGCAAGAGCAGAGAGGGGCAATCTGCTGCATACCAGATTTATCATGCCTGACTTGGACATTTGCCTCAGTTGTCTGTACAAAGAGATTGATGAACTAATGTGCAAATAAGAAAAAAAAAAAAAAAAAAGGAAAACCTCCATACAGAATAGTCCTAAAAGAAAAAGTCAGCACTATATTAAAAAGTATTAAAACAAACAACAAAAATTTATTAAGTTGGTTTGTTTTTTTGTTTTTTTGTTTTTTGTTTTTTTTTCCAAGGAGCAATGACCATAAGCCAAAACACAGGGAAGTTTCGCCTGAGCGTGGGGAAGAATTTTGCATTGAGGGTGGCGGAGCACTGAACAGGCTGCCCAGGGAGGCCATGGAGTCTCCCTCTCTGGAGACATTCCAAACCCACCTGGACGCGTTCCTGTGTCACCTGCTCGAGGTGACTCTGCTTTGGCGGAGGGTTGGACCAGGCGTCTCCAGAGCCCAGCCCAACCCTAACGAATGCGATTCTGTAAAAAGCCACCTTGCATGAGGGCACCAGAAACACCAGCCTTCCCGAAAGGAAACCACCCCAACGCTGCAGCTGTAGCCGAAAGCGACGATTTCTCCCCCGAAGCCCTTCAAACCCCTCAGCTTTCCCCGGGGAGCGCTGTCTCCGCCACCTCCGGACACCACCGGCGCTACAGCCAGACACCGCCCCGGGTGTGGGGCGGCCCGTCCGCGGCCTCACGGGAGTTGTAGTCGGGCGGGGAGCGCCGCAGCCTCAGCCCGGGCCGCCTCAGCGCGACATGGCGGCGGCGGCCGCGCAGGTACCGAGCGACCCCTCCCGCACACCCCCGAGGGAGCGCGGCGGGGCCGGGGCGGGGAGGTGGCGGCGGGCGGAGGGAGCTGACGGGGAGAGGGGGAAGTGACTTCGGCGGCTTCCACTTGTTGCTTCGCCGAGCTCGGCTTCGAGGGGAGGAGCCCCGGCGGGGCGAGAGTTGCCGGGCGCCTTAGGGGATGCCTGGGTCGGCTCAGCGGTGGAGTGAGCGCGGGCATGGCAGGGGCATATCAGCCCGGGGTGGGCTGGATGCTGGCTGTCATCGCCTGGGAGCCCCCGGGAACGGGGGGTCCCCGTCCCGTCTAGACCCAGTCCCCTGAAGTGTCATCGTGTCCCGCGGTGAGCGCTGACTTTAGGCCGACATCAGCGCTGCCCTCTCTTTCTGCCCTCCTGCAGCTGCAGGGGGAGCGGAGTCACCCTGCTGGAAACCAAACACCCGCCCGCGGCCGTGCCCTCACCCCGCTGTAAAGTGCTGACGGGCAAATATTTGCCGCGGCCCTAATCCCACTTTGCCCTTGTGTCGGCAAATCTCCGGCGGATGGATAGGGAGAGGGTTTTGCTGGCACACGGGGCGGCTGGGGCTGTCTCCAGAGCAGATGCCGGGTTTGCAGCCGGCCCTCCTCCTCCGGCTTATGTTGATCCTGGTAATCCAGAGTGAGCGAGGAGAAGGAAAAAACCCAAGGTTTTAGTGAAATGGTTGTCTGCTGCCTTTGGACACTGGATTCCACTCGGGCAGAGGTGCTGCGGTGGTGAGTCGGGCTGTGGAGGGGCTGTGCCGTGTTCTGGAAGCTGGTGAATGCCCTGGTGCTGCAGCTGCCCGAGCGCAGGGCCCTGTTTTCTGTCCGGGTCACTGCATCCAGCCTGCTGCTGATTTTTGCAAGGTTGGTTTGGCACACAGAGTTGGTCAGCTGTAGACTTCACTCTCCTGGTTTTGCCTGTCACTTGAAACCAAACTTGAAGTTTTAAATTTGAAGTTGAACAGAGGGAGAAGTACCAGGCCTTTGTTTCTTTAATGCTGAAGAGTGAAAGTGGATGATTTTATCCAGCTCTGACTTTGTATGCTCATGAAGGCAAGCTAGGGTGAAACTTTCAGGGTAAAACATGTTCTCTGTCTGGTCAGTAGCATGGCAACGTGTTCTCTCTTACTGCCGTGCAGTAGTGTGTTTTAAGTTTTCCAGATTTTATGGTGTGCAAGGCAGTTTCTTGGAGTCTTCCAGTGATCCTCGTGGGAGTGCTTAAATTTAAAAAATGTTCTGGACGTTCCAAATATGTTTCCCAACATTCACATTTAGGAGACTGCGCTGCAGTTAAAAAGTTGCAGAACTGTGGTGCAAAACAACTGATAGTCAATTTTGCTTTGCTTGTTGTAGTATACATATGTAATATCTGTAGTGTATATATTTGACAGCATTTGTTATAAACCTGGTTTCACTGCTACTTCTCAAGAACCTGTTAGTTATGGAGCCTGATTTTCATGTATAAAGGAGTCTCTTGTGTACACCATTTGATAACAGTGAAAGAGTGTATTATGTTTAAAGTCCCTCTCTCCACTGCTAGAGGGTTACATAAAAGGAATAGGAATTTGTCCTAACATCCTGGAGGCTAGGTTCCTCTAAGACTTGGTTGGTACATGATCAAAACCTAAAGAAACAACTAGGGAGAGGAAACCAGTCAAGATGTAGTCTGTAAAGTTGCAGAAATGATGCAGTAGACCCAAGGAAAAGTAATGCAGCAAAATTTTTTAACCTAGATTGTTATTTGTTTTTCTTAGTTGATTGCATTTAAAAATTAATAGTTGTTTATTTGTCAGGTAAACACCAAACTCTTCTACTACTCTTTACATGTTTGTGAGATTATTAAACTTAAGGGAGCTGTAAGAGCCCTAAGTGTTTTTATTGTTACACATAATCATTTTAATTTATTTATTTGTATTACTGTGTGTTTATTTCTTCAGTTTTGCCAATGCAAGGACACTTTAGCAGCTTGTATCTAGTCTAGTTCATATTTTGATGTAGTAATTCCATTTTGTTCGTGGAGAGGTGGCTGTTTGTGTCCAAAAATTCTCTAATAGTATTAATTTAAAATCCTTTGCCCAAATGTAATCTGAAGAAGGTTTTACAGTTTGTAACACTGGTAGAAAGAGCAGAACTTTTTATGCAAAGTGCCTGGATCTCGGTGCAAGCACAGGGCCTTGATGTGTATGCCCTTCTTTTGGTTTAATACTTTTGCCTCTGTTGGTATTCTGTGTTGATTGGTGGTATAATGACCTCAGTAGATATTTACAAACAGTTAACCCCTGAATGAGTCCTGCTGGGAAGAAGGATGAAGACAGGAAAGGTCTTGCTACTGCTACAAGCCAGTTTAGGTTTTGAAAGTGAACTGGTTGGATCAGGATATCCCAAATAACTGGGCTCATGCCAAGCCTGCGTCATCTGTGAGCCTGTCTCCTCCCAGCCACCCAGCATGACAGTCTCATACAGGCATCTCCTCCAAATGCTTCTAAGTATTTGGGATTTGTAACTCTGAAATTTCCCCTTTCCCCCCAAAATGGTGACCTTCACTGGAAAACTCACAAGAAAAGAGGGAGAGAGGAAATACTCCATTCTTCCTGCTACAGAGAAAGGAAAACAAGAATTCTTTCTGTTGACTCTGGGCAGCATGACTCACTCAGTGGCCTGTCAGTTTGGGTTGTCTCAGCCTGGTTTTTGCTTGCCTCGCCCTCTATTTGGTCTACACGTGTGGTCAAAACCTGTAATTTTCAGTGTTGCAAGTTGGTATTTCACTGGGAACTGCATATTGGCCAGGAGTTGTTCTGGGGAGCTGCTGGCTGGAGGGAGGACACATGAGGTACTACAAGTGGGCAAGACTCAACACCCATCTGCCAGACTTCCCAAAACCATTAGCTGGAGGAAGCCTTTTCAAGTACTTCTGAAACCTCTGCTTGAAGGGACAGTGTGCAATGGTAGATACAGAGGTAAAAAGTGCTGCTGAGGAAAGGTCCCATTAAAAGCCAGGATGTAATGGTTGTTGCTTTTAACTATCCCAAAGTCTCAGATATGGCTGAGATACTTTAGTCAGGCCAAGCTTGCTGAGGAAGTTAACAAGACTCAGAGACCAATTTTGGAGACCTGAAAGAGATTTTTTGACATCTCCAGGCTTGTAAGATGGGCGAGTTGAGTGTCTTGAATCACCAAATGCTCCTCTGCAGCTGGGAGTCCTCTGGTGTTATGTTTCTGTAGGTGTCTACGTGGTGCTCCTCAGAGTAGCACCTGAGTGTCATGTGCCTGGCTTAAAGAATGTGTAAGGCATTTGAATGGTTGTATGAGTTGTACAGAGAAAGAGCAGATTTTTTGATGGGTTGGGACACAGGGAGAATTGTTTAGGAGAATGAGAGCATGAAGAGGGAAAAAACCTTTTCACTTTTGAATGAATTCTGTCTTTTCAGCTCACCATACAGGCATTGAGACAGCAGGGGTACCTTCTCCCAGGGGGAGTGAAATAGATGGGAGCAGCGTGGAGAAGCAAATCTCTGGGAGAGTTATGGTTGGGTTAATTGATAGCTGTTAGTAAAGATGTAGCATTCCTGACATGGGGCAAGGTGTGGCGTGTCCTAAGGGAAAAGGGCAGACAAGTTTGTTAAAAGCGATACTTGTAAAATTCCTGTTATCAGAAGAGAGCTCTTCTCTTTGTAAACTGACTGCTTCCTCAAACAGGGAAGTTCTGTCATCATGAGATAGGGCTGAGACAAGGTTGTCTTTGTGAGATATGTACTAGGTCATCCCTCTGGTGTTGTTTGCAGAAAGTGGTCATTTGAGTTCATGTTGTTCAACAGTTATTGATGTGAAGGAATATCAGAGACAAAACAATATTCTCCAAGTCAGGGATCTGTGTCCCTGGTCTGATGCATGTGTCCTGTTTGGCAAAATACTGTGTAAGGTTTTAAAAGGTTTCAAGCCAGGTGTTAGAGTGGAGATCCAGTTTGACAGGTGCAGCATTAAAAAAATTTGTTAGGGTGCCAGCTTTGTCCACTCAAGGTTAAAAATTAACTCAGTCTCATGGAGTTCTTATCATGCCACTGTATACTTTTGTCTGTTGCCTAGTTTTGATCTTTTTCTGAGAAGAGGTTGCAAGTACAAGGAATAGGGATGGAATGTAGGTCAGTTGTCCGTAGAATAGAGAAGATTGCACAGAAAAACTTTTAAAACTTTCCTGGTTCTTTTGTGTCAGTCTCTTCTGTCAGGTTAGGAGTACAAGCAGTATTTTATGGATGTCAATAATTTGTGTTCTTATGCTGCAAAATGTAAATATTCCTAGAGCACAAGAGCCTTCCCACAAAAAGGCTTTACTGTAAGGAGTCCTTAACTGTAAAAGTACTCCTTTTCTGCCAAGCGTTTGTGAAATGTGAATGTTTTATTCTTTTCATCTAGTTACTCTCTTCCGCTGTGTTATGGTCCTCTGAGAATTTGTTTTTCTGGACATGTGTTTTCAGCAAGATGTCTTTTATTGATAATTTTTTATATTCCCAAACCTTGTTTTTGTCCCTGAAATGTGAAATTTTGTTGGTGTAGAAAATGAAGGGGAGTGATTAATTTGAAAAGAAAATTTCACTTCTCAGAATGGAAATCCTAGCTGTCTTTCAGGCTGTGCCTGCCTTTTGCTTTTAATCCTCCTATTTAATATAGTCCAGTGTGTGTTTTTATCAGTCACGTATCTTTGTATGCAGTGTTAAAGCACAAAGGGTTGAGTTGCCCCATAAAAAGCACAATGTGTTCATGACAGAAGAATCATGCTGTCTTTTTTATACCTCAGACCTTTACTTCCAGCTAAGAGTTCTTCAGCTTTATGGATGTGCAGCTCTGTGTTCCTGCACGGTACAAAATAAGAAAAGCTGCAGCACAGCTGCTGTGAATTTCCCTGGGACTCTGTGTTTGCTGCAACAACAAAGTATGAAGTAGTTTTTTCAGACAATTACTGGAATGATATTATTTAACTAAATCAATGCTGTTACAGTTCAGAGAGTTAGGGACTTTTTTTTCCCAGTTTTTCCTTTATCTTTGCCATGAGGTTTGCATTCAGGGTATTTTGTTAGTGTGTCTTGTAGCCAGCTGGATGACCAGGTAGGCTGTTTGGGGTTTTTTCCCCACAGTGTGCCTTGTAGTTATCAGTCAGTATCTGCTTTTATAGAACATATCATGTTCACCCTACACAAAGGAATTATGCAGTTAAAGTTGTGACTCACAAACATAGGATTTGTCTCAATATACTCACTTGCCTGTTTTGTTTCATATAGAATATTAGAAACGGTGTAGGATTGTGGGCACCGAATAATTAAAGGTCTTGTGATACCATCTGGGGTCATGTGATGGAGTGCCCTTGTTTGGAACAACCAGATCAGAGTAATCACATTAACAAGAAATATTTCCGTAAGCAGTAGAAAGTAGTGGATCTTGGTTTTCAACTAGTATTTTTTGCAAATCTGATTTACTATTTATGTGAATTACACCAAGTCTGCAGTGTGAGCTCTGCTCTTACTGCACACTGAAAACACGTTTGGGTGGGGAGTGGATTCTCTGGTATCAGGCTATAATGGAGGTCTTACTGTAGCATTTTTAACAGTGCAGAGACACTCTGCTCATGGACATCCTCCCTGCTTCCTGTTTTCATTGCACATGGAGAAGTAATATTTTGAAGATGTAATATTTGAAGATGGCTACCTTCTGTTGAGGTTGGCTAAAACTGACCAATTGATAAAAAAATAAAAAGCTAGCTGTTGGAGATGCAGATGTGATGTAAAAAAATGAAGATTGATAAATTTTATAGAATCAGATTAAATATAGGTTATTGTAGCTACTCCATTAACCAGTTTAATTACAGTCATTATACTTTGTTGCCTGTTTTATATGTGTCTCACTCCCCTTCAGGTAAATCTTTCCTTTTCCTGTGTGTGGGTTATTTCCTTTCTGCTTCTTTCTTTAATCTCCATGATATCCTCCTCTGTAAAGAAGATTGCCACCCCCACACTAGCACTTATGCCAACAAGGAAGGCAGGAACCACCTTCAGAGATCAGCAGGCATGGCCCAGGAGTGCGAGGAGGGACTGGTGACATGCCCTGTCTTGCCTCCTCTGTGCCAGGTCCTTAGTGTAGCTGTGCTGGTGTCATTGCAGCTCAGCAGTTCTGGGCAAGTTAATGCCATCAGCCTTAGGCCAGTGCTGTTATATAAGAGGTAACAATGCATCATCTAAAAAGCTCTCGACCCACAGCAGGTCACTCGTGCCTGAGGAATGTATCATGCTGTTTTCACAAAGCAAATGTTTACAGGTATTATAGTAGGGTAGGAAATGTTGGAGGAACAGGGAATTCTGGAGGAACTAAAGAATTCTGGGCAAAATGTTCTGTGATCAGGAAGGACTAGATCAGGTGTTTACAGAAGCTCTTCGTATTTTGAAGCCTTGAGAAACCAGTTAAGATACATTATCAACTTTCTTTGCCATAGGAATTGAGATCTGTGCATTTTTCTGTGGGATGAACTGTGTTTTCTAAGAACAGCTCTGGAAGGACCATGGAGGGGAGAAGAACTTTCTCCCCATTTTGTAGAGGAGAAAGCAAGTAGAAGTTTCAGCACATTTGCCCTATGTCATAGCCCAGGTCAAACGATTCACTTCTGGGAAGAGACAGGGATAAGTGCATGTGGTCTGTGGGAACTGATGCAAGGGAGGGGGAAGCTGTGAGACCTTGCTCCAGGTATTGAGAAAAGAGGTGGCAGGGAGTAGGCAGAGGAGTGGGCTGTGCAGCTTATGTCTTCAGCTGAGTTGTGGTTTCTTTTCAGGGTTCTCACATTCTACCTAGGAGATTCTAACAGGAGTAATGATGTGTATCTTGGGCTGCTTTGGCACAGCAAGATCAACCCACTGGGAGCACAGACCCTTCTCTTGCCCTGTGCCACTGAGCTGTTGTGCACCCAGTAGTCGTTTATTTGTGGCTTCTGGGCATACACATTGATTTAAGCAGTGCTAATGGGGCTGGGGAAACTCTGAACAGCCTTAGTCCTCTTCCAGTGAATGTCTGCCTGTGCACCCTGTTGGGAATTAGCACTTGACAAGTCCCATGCTGTGCCTGGCTGCCATAAGATGCCCAGTGTCCCACTCCCTGCTGGTTATTGCAAAATAAAGGCTCAATTCCCAACTTCCTGTTCTCTCTGTTGATGCCTGCAGTTGGTATGGTCACTGTTTTCCTGGCAAGCCTCTTCCAAAGCCTTTGTGTCTCTGGAGCCTTGAGTGGGAGCTTATTCTGGCCTTTGGGAAGCACAGGCAGGACCCCCTTGTTGGTCCTTGCTCTTTTCCCTCTTTGTGTGAGGAAAAGGTTTGGACACACTTTTTGGCTTCCATTGCCCACTCGGCGCAATCTTCTCACTTCAGCTCCTTCTGTAACAGTTGCCAAACTGAACAGACAGGCTGATATTACTGTAGTGCTTAGCAAAGGAAACATTGACTCACTGAGTTTGTTACTCTTGCTTTTTTTCCGTGGTACCCAAACTCAGCAAGTCGCCAGGAAGTGTCATACTTTGTATGGTCTCTGGGTAGCATCGAGATAGGAATCCTGGGTATGTTACATTGTTGATTTAAGGTAAAAAATTGTGTTTGGCCCCACAGGTCAGGTGGTCTATGCTGTTCTGGTCTTCTGTCCCTGAAGTAACTGGTTGTGGTGGGGATTTTGCAGGCAAAAGCCTTTCCCCAGACAGCACATGGTCCACATGACCACTTGTGTCATAACATAACAACTAACATCAAAATATGGAAATGGATAGCTAGCATGTAACAAAGCACAAGTATGCAGAGCAACTCAGGAGTAAGCCTAGTTTCAGCCTTCTCTTTATACTTAATGTTCTTCTGTCTCTATGGCTTAGTTAATGTTTGCTTTGTTTCAAACAGAAAAGAATACAGGATCACATTGGGATCACTTCCTAGCAATACCTTAATGCATAGGGTAGGAAGGATGATCTGTTTGATTAATTCAGACACCTACTTCAGCCATGCCAGTGTAGCTCTTTTGGGAGTGAAAGAATGGAACGAGAAAGGAGATATAATAATGTGACCTAATCACATTAGATGCAAAAGTTTGCAAGATTTTAATTACAACTTAATTTCATTGTAGTTCAGCTTGAATCATAACGAAAACACTGATGTGTAACAGAAATTTTTCTAAAGATTCAGTACTTTGGGTGTTGTCTTTGCTTGAAACTTTGGCTGTACCTCTGCAGACAGAATTCTGAACAACCTTTGAATAGGATGCTTAGTATAAGTTCCCTGTGTAGTTTCTATGTGGCTTTTTTCTTTGAATGATTGTTCTCAGATTAGCATTGGAAAGATTGCATCCCCAGGCATGGTTGTTTTAGTAAAGTGTTTGAGCCTTTTAATTAATTTTACCTCAAGAAAGATTTTCTGCGAGTGCCAAGTATAACTCATCCTAAGCAAAGAAGGTGGTGCAAGGTATGCTGATCCAGCCAGGGATGCTGTAACAGAGCTTAAAATAAAGTGGTGTTATCTTACATGTGTAGGGAACAGTGGGTTCTGAGAAGGGGTTGAGAGGAGCTCCTTGTGCTAAAATCACACTCCAGTACTAAATATTTAAATAGTTCTTGCACATTAAAAATATGCTCCATTGTCAGAGAGTCAAGCATGCATCATTTTTGACTCCTTGGCTCATGCCTACTCTGTGTCTTGAAAGTCCTTCTGAAATGGAAAAGTCTTTTTACTCTACAGCCTGTAGGGAAGATCTGGCAGAGGGTTTGGGGAGGGAAAATCACATGTCATTGGAACCTTCCTCAGGGTCACAAGATAGATTGAGTGAAATGCCAGCCAGAGCTGAGCTGTACTATCGACTGTGTTGTAACTCCAGCCAGAGAAAATTGCTCTCTGAGGTTTGCTTGGTTGTTTTGAAAGATGTAGATGAAGAAATAACTGAAATGGAAAGTGAAAACTAGAAAAAAAACATGAAGGAGATTCCTGGAAAAGGGTTAGCCTTGGAATTCATTACTCAACAGGACCTAAAATGCCAAAGCGCCTCTTTTCTACTCATTTGAGCTGATAAAGACTTTCACTTTATTTTTGACTTTTACTATTGCAGGTGTCACAGAGAAAAATAATCAGCATCAACCCAATGGTCTTCAAGGATATGAACTCTGCAGTTTTTATCTAGATGGATGAAAAGGTTAACAGCCCAGGAGGGGAGTTCCTTTTGTTTCCAAGATGGCAGCAACGAGTGGCGAAAGCCAGCTGCAGCGGATTATCAGAGACTTGCAAGGTACACTGAGTGCCGTGCTGACAGATCCGTTCTGAGGCTGGACTGCATCCTCCAGGGTTTAGATAACAGAGAGCAGGAGTTGTGTTTTCAACTGTGTAACTTTCTCCTGCAGAATTGTAGCAACATAATTCAAGGTGTGCAATGTGACTGATTTTTTTTTGTGGGACAAGTGCTGTACCTCCTGCAGGACCCTGAATTCTTAAATTGTGTAAATTTAAACATATAAGAGAAAAAATAAGTTTTATAATTTAAAGAAAGGGGTGTGTGTGGTGTGCATTGTGAGCTAGTACTTCATCAGCATGCATAGAGCTGTGCTGCTACGAGACTTCATGTGAAGTAAGGAGAAAGAGCCTAAAACTCAGTCTTCCTTAATGGAAGCTGGTATGGAGTTGATGCTAATATGGGAAGGAAAAAAACCAGGAGGCCAAACCTAGCTGGGAAGGGAGACCCAGAGGAAGGGTACTGGAGAATTACACCTGCTGTTCTTGCTGCATTGGAACCTGTCTTCCACTAGAAGTTGCCAACTTCATTTAAACAGTTCTGTTGCAGGCAGAATTGGTATCAGACTCATAACAGTTTTCCTGCTCTCTTTCTGTCCTAATCAGCTGCCTATCCCAAGATTTTGATATTTTTCTTTTTAATTTTTATTAAATAAAAGGTATATGCACCAAAGCTGAAAATCTACATCTTCCTGTAACATAAAAAAGGATAACAAGAAGAAATTTTAATTTGCAAAGGGTTATTGAGTGAGACTGAAAGCAAAAGCTCACTCAGTCACCTGAAATAAATATAAGACCAAGGGGAAAGCAAGCTCAAAATCAGTAATTTCTGATGCTGAGAAGTACATCCTTTTGGGGCTAGAGTGTCCAGGGGGACAATAAAGTGTATTTTGACTTGAGATTTCCTTACCCACTATGGGTGTACATTTCAGGGAAGAGGAGTTGCTGTACGCTTATTTTTTATGTATTTTTTTTTTTCATTTGTGTTTGTAACCAGCACAAGCTGAACCTTCCTGAATAAAGCGTGGAGAAGATAAATGTGCTGACTGAATGACTGTTCTCGTGTTACTGATCCCCTTTAGCAGATTACATGCTTTGTCTTTCCTAATCAGAATTCTGTTTGTCCTGTGGCAATACCTTAATGTGCACATGAGACAGCAAAAAGTTATTTCTCTTCCCTCTGCTGAGGTAGCAATTAGCAATTGTCTGTTAGCAGGTTTTGCGTTTGTTTCTGGAGTTTTTGGTTTTTCGCGTTTTTTTAAGTTGGGNGTGTCAGAAGTGCTAGGTGTGTTTTTAAGAAAAAATAATCCATACAACAGATTGACACAGTTTGAACTCCTGTTTTCTTATAGGTGGTCTCAAATTGCAAGCTTATCGATCATTTTTTCATACTGTTGTTAAGACATTTCAGCTAAAAGAAAATGAGTCCACATGCAGAGTGTCCATGAAGAAAGCATTTATTTTGTTGTTTGTGGATTCAGTGTTATATGTCCTTTGCATTAGTTAACTATTTTGGTGTCTTGTTTTAAAGATGCAGTGACTGAATTAAGTAAAGAATTTAAAGAAGGAGGTGAACCGATCACAGATGACAGTGTCAACTTGCAAAAATTCTCCTACAAGCTTGAGTACCTCTTACAGGTAAAATGTGATTTGTGTCATTTGTGAACCATCAGCAAAGCTCAGCCTTATTTTCTCTTGCTGACTCTTCAGTATGTGGAGTTTAACCCAAATAATCATAAATATCCAGTTGAGTCTCTCTTTCTGTTTTATTTTGGTGTGTGTAATAAGAGGACTGAAATATGTGCTGCCTATTATACTTATTTCAAGTGAAAATAAATGTAATCAAAAGGCAGTGCTGGAAGACTTGAGGAATGTAAGGCATTTCTTTATTGATCTGAAAGATCTGAGCTTGATTTTAAAGATATATCTTGCTAAATTATCCTGAAAAAAACTGTGGCAATGATATCTTGACATTTTGATGAAAAATAAATACTGGATGTGAGTAATTTATAGAATTTTCAGCAATTTCACTTTGGAAAGGTTTTTTTTATTGTATGGAAGGCTTAAGGCAAAAGGCTAATTTTTAATCTGGAGTGCTGCTTTTTGTCCACCCTTAAGGTTTAAGTAAAAGAGGACACTGCTGGGCAAACTGAAACTCAGTTTGCATAGTAATCATGCCACTGATTGCAACCAAT
>VYZP01074183.1:1238-12072 GCA_013400635.1 Hypocryptadius cinnamomeus | reverse complement strand
GAGGACCTACACTCCATCGTGCTGCCTGCCACCCTCTTGCCAAAGGGATTTTTCTAATCATAGTAAGCACAATGTCTGTGCCACAAGAGATCACTCGGTACAAGCAAAGCTTTGCATAGTTGTCATGCTTCTTATCCAAGTGATGGCTGCTACAGCTGCATGCCTAGATGTCATGTTGAGCTCCAGCTCATAACCCAGCTCTGGACCACTCTGGTCCTGGCCCTTCCCCATTGCTTCAGTCAGTTTTGGTGGTGCCAACAGAAGTAAAACATTAAGGGTGGTAATGAGGTACTCTGTAATCCAAAAGACAGTCAGTTAACCATTGTCACTGCTGGTGACTTCCTGAAAGCCTTTTAGAACTGAGGCCTGCAAAAATAGTAGCATTTTGCCAAACATCAAGCCAAAACTTGACAAGTTTGAAAATGTGTTGCAAATATGTAGAAAACATTTTCTGAGTTTGGTGGAAAGTGTTGAAAAACTATTAATAGTAGTAGTTGTGAAACAACAGCTGTACAGATTTGTTTGCAGCAAAGGGTGGTTTGGGCTGTGTATAAGCCCTGAGTACCTGTTTCAGTCCAGACTTAGATGGTGACTCTGTTTCATATGGAGGCTTAACTGAATCTAAGCTTAACTGATGTTCTCCAGGCTGCCTTCTGCAGCTCGTGGAGAAATATTCCAGGGAATAGGGTCATCCCAACTAAGAGCCGAGTGTCATTCCTGAAACTGTGGAATATGTCTGCTGACAGCATTGAGGGCTGCTGGCTCTCTCACACAGCACCCTGGGGAAGCAGCAGGCCTTTAGGAGGCACAAATCCAGAACATAACCCTGCTACTGCTGTTTCTCCTTAAGTGAAAATTGCATTTTGCCCACAGAGACAATAAAAATGCCAGCTAGTTAAACTGTGTAAGCTGCTGCAGATGAGGCCTTTCTCCTCTTATCATCCCCCTGGATATAAACAGTGGTTTCTTTTAGCCTGATTTTATTGTGAAAAAGGCTTGCACTGAAATGAACTCTTCTGGTTTGATGCTGCGGCATAGACACTCAAGGCAATACCAAGCATCTGGATGACATTACACCTCAAGAATCAGAATTTGAATCCCATTGGAAACAAATATAAAGTCACACAGCCTTTGAGCAGCCTATAAACCATCCACCACGAGAAATATAATGGAATAACTGAGGCATTCAAGTATCCTTTTGGTGCAGTCCCAAGTACAGCACACTGCTGACAGTGCAGCCAGCAGCAGCGATTGCTGTGGAAGGAGCTGAGCATCTGAGCCAGAGCAGGCTGGAGTCAATAAGTCTTTCCATTTACTTTAGTGGACTTAGAGCTCAGCTTTTAGTGACTCATGCACTCCATGGTGCTGACTGAGGCAACCTTCCTTCCTAAGGAGCCTGAACTTGGCATCAGAAGTGAGAGGATGCAATCAGAAGTCTTAGTTTGCTGTCCCAGGCTTTGAAAGCAGAGATACTAAATTATATAAATAAAGGATATAAATACATAAAAGCTGTGCAACCTCAACACAGCATCCTTTTGCCTTACTGATGAAAATCAGATGGTTATTTTCTCCAGTGTTCTTGTTACTGAAGCAGCCTTTGTTAAAATACTTCTAAAGCTCACATAATGTGCCCATGTATCCTCTCTCCCTTGCCGTGACGTGAGGGTGAGGCTGCTGTATTACCTTTGAACTGGAAGTCAGTTTGAAGTTACACAATTCTTTATGACTTAAAATTTGTCAGATAGAGGTTGTTTTGGCTTACAGCGGGTGACGTACTGCACATATCCAAGGAACCAAAATAAACCACATCAGGCAGAAAAGCTGTTAAATCATGGAATACAGGTTTTTGAGAACATTTAACTATATTCATAGAAATTAGTAAAACAAAACATAAATAAAAAAGTCAAATATCTTTCTAGGCACATAATCATTTGTGTAATTTCTGGGGGGACTTACCAGAATTAAAAAGAATAATTCCTTTAAGATAGGCATATTCTTTTGCACTTATGTCCAGGTCCCAGAATTTCCACAATAAATTCTTCATCTTCTGAACTTCTGTGAAAGATGCTCCTGCTGATGAGCTGCCCAGTTCATTCATAGCTGTTGAAGACTGATTGAGGAGGATTTTTTTCAATAAACTGGTGGCTGGAATCTCTCTCAGGTCAAAATCCACTCCTTCTTGTGCCATGCCCAAGACAAAAAGAGGGGCCCAGTTCTGTTGTATGAGGACAAACTGATCTTCCCAAGGCATGTGATAAAAAGAAGGTAAGTTTCTAATAAAAGTTGAAGTCTTCAAGAGCACTTCAGAAGCTCTTCTGCATGTGGCTTCTGGTGTTCTCAGGACAACTCTTCTCCTGTCCAAACAAGGGCAGCCTTTGCTTCTTTCAGAGCAGTGGGGACTGCAATGCTGCTGGTGCCACCTGGTCTCACTTCCATGCTCTTTGTTAAGGATCTGGTACAGGATGCTTTCAGAATGGTGTGTCTCACACTGACATTTCCCAAATTTCTCAGCTGGGATCTTGGTGGCCATGGAGGCAGAGTTCCCTGTGGCAGGAAACAGCATGTCTGGAGCTGTGCGTCAGCAGCAGGGGAGGGCCTTTCTGCCACACAGGGAGGCATTGTGTGGTTATATAGACCTGGGCAGCTGTTGAAAAGTAATATGACCCTGATCCATAAGGTTACCTTGAACTTTACTTGCACCAGGATGTTTCGAATGGGGCGTGGATGCAGGCTGCTGGTGTCCCTGGGCTGCTGTAGCCCCAGGGGAGTGGGTGGCATGGGCCAGTCCTGGGAACAGTCCTAGGGATGGAAATGCTGTGTTTCAGAATTACCTCATGTTTCTGTGAGATTTCAGAGAAATTTCAGAGAAGGTCAGCTGTTGGAGTTCATGACAGTGTTCTCTCTTGCGTTTCACAAATGATAATTTCAAACACAGAATTTGAGGGCTTAGGGTCATAGAATTGATTAGGTTGGAAAAGTCCTTTCAGATCACCATGTCCAGCCATTAACCCAACACTGCCAAGTCCACCACAAATCCATGTATTCAAGTGCCACATTTACATGCTTTTAAGTGCCTCCAGGAATGGTGACTCTACCACTTCCCTGAGCAGCCTGGGCACCTGGACATTGATGTAGAACAAGACGACACATGACATCCAGTACAGCTTCCTGGGAGAACATTTCTCCCAGACAGGTTGTGTAATTAAATTTTCCTCAGAAATTGATGAGGAAAAAATGGTAATTTATACTAGTGCACATGCAAAATTTGTAGCAACTCAAGAGCTGAATGACTGAATTGTCAGGACTCTGGGTAGCAGGAATGAAAGGAACTCAGCCTTAATAAGACATTGATACTTCAAGTTTATGTTACTTCACACTCTACTCTCTTGCTTGCTCTTATACAGAGGAAAAGGTGCTAAGTTTTTTTCCCCGAGTGTGATGTTTATGCATTCCTACCATCTGGGCTCTTAGCATGTCTCAGCAAAAACTGGGCATTAAAAACAAAGCTTGAAGGTCTCTATCTGCCAGATCTCCAAGCCTTTGGTGTGTAAAGGCCTCCCCGCCACCATCAGATGCATAACTGCAAATTTGTGTTTTGCTACACCAGGTTTGGGTTTTTTCCATGCTGGGCTATTTGAAAAATTACATTCTTTACCTCTTCATGATATTTATGTTGCAAAATTTTCCCCGTCTGAGGAGATGAAAAGTGGAGGAAGAGATGAGTGCTCCAAAGTTGAGAAATTTAGGAGTGTAGTGCTGCTGAGGTGCAGTGACTACTAACTGCTGTGGGGTTCAAGGCACAGCACAGAATACCTGGTGGTATTGGCTTGTCCACCTCTCTGTCCATTCAACAGCTCCCTGTTGCTGTCCATTGCTGAGGTATCAAAGAGCTTTGCAAGTTAAATGGCACAGCAACAGAGAAGTCCCCAGGAAGTTCCCAGAAATTCCCATCCTTGTTATTCATGATGTAAAATTCAAGCTGGGCTGAGGTTGAATGGAATGAACTCCAGTTACAGGGCCATTGTCATCTGAGGTTCAGCATGAATTGCATTGATTGGCTAATGGCTGTACTAGAAAGACAGACTGAGCTTGCTAAAATCATTCTTGCAAAGTGTTTGCTTGTGAAAGGAAGTTCTGTCTCCTAACTGCTGGTGAGAGTGGTGGTGTTTCAGTAATCTAGGCAGCAGAGTTCTGAGCATCCCAGCTCCTGTGCTCCAAGAGCAACATCTCATGGTTAACCATTTCACTCTCTTGGTTCATGTCATTATTTCACAGCTCCTATTAACTGCACTTATGAAAGTTCTCCTTCAGTTTAAATTGGTCCTTTTCCTACTTATTTCCTTCTGAGGTCTCCATCAGTCATATGCAGAGTCCTGATGTCAGCAACACATGGTATTGGGTACCATTTCTATTTGTCATCATTTTTTTCCTTTGGTTTTGTATAGATCTAAAAGGCAGAAGCAAATTATATTCCTTTCTATCAGAAAGTCCCAGTATATATATATATATATGTATAATTATATAATAATTTTATGACTATTTACCAAAAAATAAGAGTAAAGGTCACTGCACCAGTATGACTGCCTAGGACACATTACACATTATCAGCTTTCCTGAGAAAATGATTGCTTAGAATTATGAGTCAACATTGAATTGCAGGTGAAACTGATCCTGGTCATCCTGATTCAAAATTGACTGACATGAACTTCCTGTGTGACCCAATTTTCTCAGAGATAGAAGACCAGCAGCCAAATTTAGCTCTATACTCATAAATTAGGCAACAGTTAATTTTTCTTTCTAAATTTTACCTATAGAATGGTTGCAGCCACATGCACCTAGATATAAAGCATCTAAGTCTTGATGCTGCAGTAGCAGTACTTTGTACTTTCAAATGTTAAGGAAGCACGCAGTGCAAAACCCAAAATAGAATAGAAATCCATGGGGATAAATATCATATGGGAATCCATATGATATTTATCATATCTTGTGATAAATCACCATGGATTTCTATTCTATTGTAGCTGTCTCTAGCATGCTGGCTTGAGAACAATAAGACACAATCACATCAGTGCTATTTTTTCTGTTTTGCTTTTACATACTTTTTCAACCTAGGAGACACCCATGCCTTACAAATACTCACTGCCACGACATTCTCTCTGAAACCATCAGAATTGCTCCTTGGGCACAAATGTTGCCATTTGGACAACAATACAATGTGTGCTAAGTTCACACACAAAATTAAAATAACTCAGAGAGAGTTGGTTTAGATTAGCTATACAAAAGGAATTCTTTGCAGTGAGACACTTGTGAGGCACTGCTGCTCAGAGAAGCTGTGGATGCTCCATCACTGGGAGTGTTCAAGGCCAGGTTAGAAAGGCTTTGAGCAACCTGGTCAGTGGAAGGTGTCCCCTGCACATGGCAGAGGGATTTGAGCTAGATATCTTTAAGGTCCCTTTCAACCCAAGCCATTCTGGGACTCTATGATTGCTGCAGACAGCTCTTTTATATTCACACCACTGCTGGGAATTAAAATAATAAATATCTCATTGGGTCCAAACAAGTATAAGACATGTACTATTTTTGGCTCATAGTCCATAGCATTAAATCACCTAATGGAATTCTTGGAAGTCTAAAGAGACTTGTCAGACAGTAGAGGAGCTTACATGGCAAACTTATCCTTACCTTGGCAGGAGCCAAACATGAATCTTTCAGGAAGAGTGTATGATATATACCACTCTTCTCATGACTAGTTTTCTTGCCTTCAATAATTTGCATCTTAGGGAAATCCTGAACCAGAAGAATTTTATGCATTTAACAACTTTCATTTAATTTCTAACCTATGTTCTTATGCAGTCTGCTCCTAAAGCCACAAGAACATCTACATCAGCCTATGTCAAGGAATTCTCTGTGGATGCTTGTAAGCGAGACAAAACTTGATCAAACATTACATTAGGGGATCTGGTGCCTTCTTGCTCTTTTGCAAGGAAAGAAGGGAATCAATCAATCAATCCCTATTCATCCTGTCTATTGCTTGGCCTACTTTATAAATCTCAGTAAGATTCCCATGGTCACCCTTTGTCCAAACTAAAGAGATGCAGCTTATTTCTTTAGAGGGATACAAGGCCTTTGATCATCTTGTTAACTTTATTTGAATCTTTCCTAGCCCTACAGCTTTTCTAAGATATTCTTTAGGGAGAGGTGCAGGAAGCATCAGGACACAGTGTCCAGGACTTAGGAAAGCATGGATTTATACAGAGACAGGATGAAATTCTCTGTTTTGCCTTTCTCAGAAGTCACTTCTAACAATGAGCTGTTGTTGCTGTGGAACAGTCACAGCCCTCAGGTTTTATTCCTGAATGATGGGCATCAGATCAGAGACTCTTAAATTCATGAGAAGTCAGGAGCAGTTTATGTGCATCTTTTCCCATATATGCATATACACATATACTTAATCATCATTTGACACCTAGTTGATGATTTTCATAAAGCCTTTCTGCAATTCTTCTGGCAGTCCTGTCTTCCTCCAAATAATTTTGTACCATCAGCAGACATTGATATTCTCAAACTTTGAAGGCACTGCTCTTCAGAGTAGTTCACTCAACGCTATGAGTTGTTTAAAAGACTATAACAGTTTAACTATGGGGCAGAAAATCTGACACTGTCCTTATACTAGAGTGTCCATATATACAAGCACATAAATGTTGGACTATACATATGCACACCATGTATATAGTAACTGTGTTATTTACCAAGCATTGATGTGAGCTCTCCTACTTCCCTAAAAGGTGAGATTGGAGGCAGATGCATTTCTGGAGGAGAAAAATCTTTTGCTATTATTTCATGTGGGCTCTAAGAAGGAAATGCTTCGTAGGAAACTGACAGCACCCTTCCTGCGTCACACCAGGTTGATATCTGCACCTATTCCTTGATTCAGTGACCTCTTATCACTCTGATCTCACTTGCAAACATTTAATTGGCCTATAAACATCCATCTGACTTCAGGACAGGAATCTCTAGGAGTTTTATACAATGTGTTTTCTGGGAGAGGTTGGGTGAATTCCACGTCCCTGGCACTTTTGAGGACAGCTGACCTCTCAAACAGCCTTAAGAAAAGGAAACAGTAATGAAACCATTATCTTTCTAGAAGGGTTCCATTTCCTCCATCTTTCTTGAGCAATAAAGGCATTCATTTCTCAGCTAGAGAAACTAAAAGCTGCCATTCAGACTGCCAGCTTTGGCTAGGCAGATACTGGGAAATACCAGCTCCATGCTGAAGCCTGCTCAGCTTTTAAACAAGTTCTGAAACAGTGTCTTTAGCTTATGAGAATGTCATGGTAAAGTAGGATTTGACTCTTGTATCTGAAGTAAGTCTACATGACTAACAAATCCAGTTAATTTAAACATGCTTAGCCTATCTTGAAGCTCAAATGATTGAGGGTAAACATGTGCTTAAAATGCTTTGGTTGGTTATTTCTGATAAAATCAGCATGTTTTTGATGATAGCCATTTGAATAAATTAGCAAACTAATAGAGAGGCAGCTGCCCTGCCATGAAATGTTTTCTAACACTGAAACTAGGCCTGTTTTAAATTTACCTCTTGTGACTGAGTTAGATAGAAGGCAAATGTCTCTGAACTTCTGCCCCAAATCTTGATGCAAAACCAGACTTCTGAGAAGCCCCCTCCCTAGAAACATATCCAAGGCATCATATTTAACTCGTGTACTCCTGCTCTTTTTTTCAAGAAACCTTGGAGTAGCATTTAAAGTGACTTTTTGGCAGGTGCTGCTACATAGATGAGGTAGGGGGCGAGTTTATCTTCATTTTAAACCAAGGACATTTTGTTAGAGATATTATGGTGCCTGACTATATATCAGCTGTTGTAAATGTGAATGCAAACATGTGCCATCTGGAGCTATAACCAAATATGAAACTAAAATATTACCACAGAAAGTAAATAACAGCTCAGCAGTTCTCCTCAGGCAGAAGACGGGATGACACAGGAACATATTTCTTAACTCTTCAGCTTCTTATAAATCTAAAGAAGCAATAGATTTCTTTGAATACATATGCATAAATAAACCCAAAAGGGCTCTTAATGTTGTTTTAAAACAAGCAAACAAAAAACCAAAACAACAAACAAACAAGCAACAACAAACAAACCCAGCTGGATAAGTAAACTCTTTCCACAATTTTTTAATAGCTCTAACCTGCCTCACAGTAACATGGAGTCAGATCCTTCTTCACCACTTTGCACACCATAGCAGGTGTACTGCTTCTGGGACAGGTAAGGGATTGGTTTAAATCCCTTTAAAAAAGGGATTGTGCATTTCCGCATGTTTGGAAATGGACATTAATCTGGAGACATGAATAGCTTTTAAGCTGCCCAACACCAATTGTTAGCTTTCTTCATACTAAAATTTTTAGAAGGGTAAATTGTCATTTTTTTATAAGGGCACACCTTGGGATGTAGAGATTCTAAAACAAAGCAGAAGTGACCTTGTTTGTGCCATTTTTCTCCACCTTCCCCCACTGAGGAGATGGTGTTTGTACAGTCACCCCATCAGCACTGGGACAGGCACCATCTGTCATTTTAAATACAGATAGATGTACCACGTGTTATTGCTCAGCAAGTGAAAAATGATGCAAAGCACAGCTAGAAAATGTTCCTGGCTAGCAATGCTGTCTCCAGAGTGGCACTGAAAAGGAACTCCTCCTTCAGCCCCCTCCCCTGCTGAGAAGAGTGGTTTGGATGATAAACTTTTTAATGTAGTATGGAGCCCACTATCATATTAAAGTTTAGTCTGTCTTGTATCATTGAAGAAAAATGCCGAATTTAGTGGTTAGCACTCTGTAAATACCACAGATTGGCAAGTGAAGGTTAGATGGCAGATTAGATATGTGGTGTTATATGTGGTATTATATCTCCAGACTTGCCTTTATGCATTTCATTTATGATCAGATTAGCAAGGTGCAAGAAACTGAATCCCAAACTCTTTCATTTTATTTTGAAATATATAGGGAACAAAAAGATCAGAAGATGTCTTCTGTGAGAAACATAGGACTAATGTGTTGAATTATCCCTGTGACAAAATTAATGTGCCCAAACTTCGCTCACTGCTTGCCATAGGATAATTTCTCTACTAATAATTCTTGATTTAAATATCTTTCTATTCAGATTGGGGAAAAGGAAGAAAACAGTTCTATCTCAAAATCTATATTTTCTAAGAGCTCAAAGTACTTAAAACTAGAAATTCTCTGGTATTACAAACAATGGATACTTAATCTGTCAAACCTTTACCTGACTGGCAGCACTGAAAGGCACGAGTCTGCCTGCCTTTAGGCAATTATTTCTTTAGAAACAGGTTGGTCTGACAAAACTGGGGAGAAAGAAAAGATGTTGAGTCATACTGTAAATTGTAAATTAATTTCTTTTTCTATCTCCATGTTAGAGGCTCAGCTGTAAAGATACCTTGGGAAAAGAGACAGGTTTCTGAGAACCATGGAGTGCAGCAGGGGTGAAGAAGAAAGACTGAAAACCTTTCCAGAGAGCATGTATGCTTTTGAGCAAACAGCCAGGTGAAATTAAGGCTAAGGAAATGGATTTCAAATGCTCAAACCCAGAGAAGGATAGCCACAGTGTCTCTGTACAAAGAACAAGGATGCTGAGAGACTAGAAGATTCTGAAACACGAAAATGTTAAATAGTACAGGTTAAAAATAGAAGGGAGGGAAAGGAGGGAAAGATCAATCTGAGCACATTTAATAACAACAGATTAGGACAGGATAAATGAAAATAGCTGTATGAAGATATGAGTTGCTGAGTCAAAGGTGGCCACAAGACACAGGGACTTCCATGCTGTTCAGTGGCATTTTGAAAGACATTCAGACCTTCTTCTGGACCTGTTTCTGTATACAGTTAATGACTTAGTATTGAAACTTCAGTGCTGCAAGATAACTGCTGCTTACTCTGGCATTTGTGTTATTTCTGTCACTCTGAAAAACAGTTCTGAGATTTTTAGAACCATGCAGATTTGCAAAAATCATATTTTTGAAAGAGAAGTCTGGCTCCATTTGTCTCATAAAAGTCTGCATTTAACCATTTTTTTAAAAAACACTATTATTTTAAGGTCAGTGGAAACTCCATTAAAGTGTTTCAGGAAATCATCAGATCATTAGAGCAGTGGAAACTGAAATGTATGCAATGTACTGATTTCAAACACATTATAAAACTGGGCAAGAAATCAAGTGTGCAACATTCTCCTTTGGGACCCACACAGTTCCAGCATGATTTTATCATGCTACATGCCAGTGACTGCTCCTAGCTCACAGTGGCTACTGGAAGATATTTTTCCCTCAGAGATGCATCCATTGTCACCTCTCAAAGCAGCCTTTGAAACCAAGCAGAGACATACCTTTTTCTCCCTTAGCTACCCAGGGAAACATATGTAGGAGGAGTTTTGTCCTCAGGAGTGTGTCTGATACCTAAATCTCCCACCTTGAAGGTGGGACCTTAGAGTCTTGCCATTGTGCATTGAAACTCTGCTCAGAAAGGCAGGGTTTGAAAGCCACAAATCAGAGCAGTTTAACTGAAAGGCTTGTGTGAATGTATTAAAAGAAACAAAGGACCAAGAGAAGCACGTGTCTGCAGTGTGCTCAACAGTCCTTTCACCCTCCCCAGTTCCTGTGGCAGGATGGTGAGAGCTCTGTGATAATCTTGTGAGAGGTCACATCCAAACTCAGATGGACTGAAGCATTTATACCCCCAGGACCTGTTTCCCTTTATAGCTCAGATCCAACAGTGCAGGTCCTTTTGACCCAAACCTCTCCTTTTTTTC
>VYZP01074180.1:0-17390 GCA_013400635.1 Hypocryptadius cinnamomeus | reverse complement strand
GACTTGGAGCAGTCTGGGATAATGGAAAGTGTCTCTGCCCATGGCATAGGGATGGAAAATGAAATGAGCTTTAAGGTCCCTTCCAGCCCAAACCATCCTGCGATTCTGTTATTTTACAGCCATTAGCTCGGCCGTGCAGGGAGGATGATCTTGCCCAGAGAGATTTGCAGTTTGTGCACTGCCCTTTCAGACAGGCATTGGAGCTGCTTTCTGCCCAAGGAATCGAGGGCTGGATCCTCTCACTTTTTAAAGTGTCTGCCTTCAAAATGGTGGCTGCTTCTCACTTGAAGTTCATGAGAACAGATGGCTGGATCTCAGAGACAGGAGTTACAAGCTATAGGGTGTTTTTCACCACATGTCTTGCTAGTTTCCCTCCTAAAAAAAAAGATCTGTGTGAGAAGCCTCCCAACATGCCAGGCCAAATCTGACCGTCTGTTAAGTTCACTTTATATAATCTCTGTTTAGAACTGAGTGCCCTTTAAAAACCCGGGGAGGGCTCCTGGCTGGGAGCTCCCGGAGCCCAGGGCGGGCAGCAGCTGCACAGCCACCCCTCCCCAGAGCCCAGCAGCCTCTCTGCACAGATATTTGATTTTTAGCTCTGGAGGAGGGGGGAGCCTGTTAAATGTGTGGGGGAGCCCTGTGTGCGTGCTCGGGGCACAGCCAGGGCCGGCTGGCAGCGCATGCGTCCCACGGGCACATCCAGCAGGAGACCACGCCGGGATCTCACAGCTCCAGGAGCAGCATATGCTCCGGGAGACCTCGCTACGTTGCATAAGCCTCCCATCCCAGGAGCTGGCTGAGCACAGCACATGAGTCAACAGCACAGCGAGACTTGTGCCGTGGGAGTCACACCTACTCTTGGCTGCAGAATTATCCAGAGAAGCAGAAGGTTAATAGGAACAAAATAAAGCCTAAGGAAGCCTTAAAGGTTAGTTGCAGGATTTGATTCTGTTGGAAAGCGAGGGGAAAACGGGTCAAGCCAAGCAGGGGAAAGCAGGGTAATGCAAAGCCATGGTGTCTGTCTCCTCAGGAGACAGTCCAGTTTGGATCAGTAAAAATGTGATCAATAAAACATTTGTATTTTCAAGTTATCTGCTTCTGGAGAGGGCCATTGTTAATCACAGAAAGAATGAGAAAGAATGTAGAATAAAGCTCCAGGATGCTCAAGAAATATTACCACTGCATGAAAGCAGTTCTGCAAGACAGGGAATGACTCCTCGAAGTGTGTGAATGCAGGCACAGCAAACACCTGACCCAGAGCATCGGCAGCACCAGCACAGTCCTTGGCTTTGCTTCTGCTCTACAGATGATTGCTTCATCTAGAAGTCGTTATTTTATCTTGGGACAGTTTCAAAACTTTGATTCAGACAAGAATCAGAACCAAACTGGGAGCAGGTCAGTCTGTGGCACCTGAAACCCCTGAGCATCTCTGGTCCATGCAGGGCAGAGGTCGTGCTGTGCAGTGCCAGCAATGGCATCCACAGGAGGGACAGTGGGGCTGGGCTCCCCAGTTCTCACCAGTTTGGCCCCAGTTTGGCCTCGGTACCCCAGGACTCTGACTGGTCTGCTGCAGGTTGCAGGTTGAGTCCCCACTCAGATCTGATCCAAATTTCCCAGTGGGCTCTGGAGCAGGGTGAGAAATGGGGATATCCTGAAAAGATGAATTCACAGGATTTCAGTTTATAAAGATGCTCCATTGAGTAAAATTTATCTTGATATTGAATCCTTACTGTAGGCTCACGTAAATGAGTTTGGTTTATTGCATTTGTATTTGTCAAGAATGCAGTGGGGCCTCCCTGGCCTCAGGAGAAGAAAAAGAGGGAATACAGAAAGTTGTGTTTAATTTCCAGGATGCTATCTCAGTTTTTTCCCCCCTAAAACAAGATTCCCATGGCCAAAGCTGATATTGCTCGTGATGCAGACTTGCCTGCCTGAGGTTCACCTCGGTCCCAAATCCATGCTGTAAAAATTGGGATTACCAAGGTGGGAGTGGAAGCCCCTGGAGGCTCAGAGCTGCTGGGAATTGTGTCCTTGCTGTGCAGGGTCCTGGCTGCCGGCCACGTCCCAAGGTCTGAGTGGAGCACGACCATGGGGGAGGTGTTGGGCAACACAAGGGATGTTTCATCCCTCGCTCCCGGTGCTCTTGCAGAGGGAAAGATCATCTTGTGATCAGGGCACAAGACCAGGAGTCAGGCGATGTGGGTCACTGCAGAGCTGGATTTGCTAACAGGAGTGAAGAGTCCTGACACCTCCAGAGGCACAGGCACTCTGGGAACGTGCAGGTTGCCTTCTGCCATGGCGTATTCGGGGTTCTTTGTGATGGTCTTGTTGGGGAGTAACAGCTCGAGGGATTTAGCAAAGTAATTTAAGTGATGAATTGTACTGTGATGGAGCCAAAGAACACTTGGTGGCCTTGGGCTGAAGTTTGGGAAAAAGGCCCTTAGGATGGTGGAGAGGGGTAATGGAGGGAGATGGATGAGGTGTGAATAGTCATCCCAAGTGAGAGGGCACTTGCAGGATGCTTATCTCACCATCAAACCCTGCTCCAGCTTATGAAAGTCATTTCTCTCTCCTGAAGGTGCTAGAATCTCCTTTGCTTTGCAGGAATGTGGAATGCCCAGGGAGCCATCACTGTGCAGTGTGTGTGAGGTGCTGGGGTCCTGCACGCATGGAGAGCACAGGGGTGGCCACCCCTCCTGCCCAGGGCTGTTTGGGCTGGAGGTGTCACCCTGTCCCTCTCCCTGACTCCAGCCGTGGTGGGAAGGGGACAACACACCTGGCCAAGCTTCTCCTCTGACATGCAGGGTCCCTCCACAGGCACTTGGGCAGTTACAGGACTTCCAGGTGTGGCCATCACCTGTCCCCCCACGCAGGCCCAGGTGAGGGGACCCGGCTCAGGTATTTGGGTGCTCGAAGGGGTCCCCAGGAGAGCCGAGCACAGCTTGTGCTGCATCTCTGGCAGTGAGCACAGGCTCTGAGCTCCATCCCTGCCGTTCCCCCAGCATCTGCCATGGGTCCTGGCACAGAGACTGCTCAGTTTTTCCTAAATCTGGCTGATCTGTCTCCTGGGAAATGGGAGTCAGCTTGCTGCTTGCATCAGCCCCAGAGTGGCAGCTGGGAAGTCAAAGTCCCTCTTTAGCTGTAGACACACAGAGGAGCTTTCATCCCCAAATGTGCAAGGTTTGAAATGTTCATGGGAGAAAAAAAGAACATTTCCTTATAGGGAAAAAAAGGATAAAATTCAGTAAATCTGTTTGGTTCCTATGGGCCTTCTTTCAGGTGCAGACTTGAGGAGCTGGAAAGAGGCAGAAAGGAGGGAGAAATCCCAGCTGAGAAGGTTCTGTATGGTGTGTCCAGGTGGTGGGAGCCCGAGCAGAGGTCCCTGCTTGGCTGTGGGCTCCCTCCCTGTGCCACCCAGCTCCAAACCACTGGTCTTGTGATCTTGTGATTCCTTTTTTTTTTTTTTTTTTTTTTTTTTTTTTTTTTTTTAATTCTTATTATTTCAGTCCCATGATTTTGTTTTCACCATTCCTAATTCCTTGCCTTGGGGAAGGGAGGCAGGGAACAGCACAGATTTGTACTGCTGGGATTTTCGGGATGTCATGGGCCATAATGTGTCATTGAAGTGATGAGGCATTGCCAGCCAGGCTGCAGAAATCAGATTTTTGATGGAAAGGGAGTAATGCACTTCTAATGAAGCTATGTGTTTACTTCAATTCATTGCAGTATTTCACTTCTTTCCTTACTTTACCCAAGCAGTGAAAATCCATCAGTTGTGAGCCCCACAGCAGAACCCTGGTGTGGTGTCACTTCAGGGCAGGTGCTCAGACACCTTGGTGAGCACAGGACTGTGCCTGGCCAAGGATGGATAAAGATGAAATCCTGCCTCGTGCTGAGGTTCCAGAACTGAAGGAGTTATATTATTTCCAGGTAATTTCAATGGCACTCAGAGATAGTTTCAAACTCACACAGGGCTTTTCATCCTAAAGAGTCCCAGAGCAGAGAATTCCGTACAGAAACTGCATGGAGGTAAAATGGAGCAATACTGCCTGACAAGAAAAGTAAAGAACAACCTTCTGTTTTGGATGCTGAGGGAGGGGAGCATCCAGACAGACAGATCTGTGTGATATCTGTACAGGCACACCCCACGCCCTCGTGAGAGACACGAGAACAAGCACTGCTTCCCAAAGCCCTGCTGGAAGGTGGCCCAGCAGTGCCCCTGTGCCCACCTGACCCAGGGCCTTCCCCATCCCACTTGTCCCGGGGCCAGGGGCACTGGTGGGACCTGGTGACCAGGCTGACCTGGAGCCCCCTGCCCTGAGTCACGTCTGTCCTGCTCAGCTGCCCTCGGGGCATGGCCATGGCAGGCTCCAGGGGTTTTCCTGTCTTGCAGTTGGAAAGGAGCAAGAGAGAACAGTGGTGGATCATCAGTGCCCCATGGGGAGTGAGGTGTCTGTCACCTCCTGCCAGCCCTGGCGGCATCACCGTGGCTCCATGGCAGCTCTCAGTGTCACACAGGGAAAGCTGTGTGTCATTAAAGGTGCCCCTGAGCCAGCTGGGAGAAGTTCCCCAAATGGCTGGGAGGGTGTGATGGAGGTCAGGCCTTCCTTTGGCCGCTGCATCCTGTCCCTGGCTGGGAGCTGGAGGAGATTCCTGCTGTGGGAGTGCCAGGTCCATGTGTGTCCATGCTCTCCTCACCAAGGGTAGAGGCTCTGGCTCCCACCTGTGAGCCCAGTGTGCTGTGGCAGGGGTGTCTGTGTGTGTAGGGTGTGGGGTGCATGTGCACCCACCTCCTGACAGAGCTGCTCCTGCAGTGGAGCCCAGGAGCATCCCTGTGCAAGAGCTCAGGGAGCGCCGTGTCCTGCAGCTCAGCACCTCACCCACGGTCCCTGGCAGTGCCCAGCCTGCTGGGGCCACGTCTCAGGGGTCTGAGGGACTCCAGAGGGAGGCTGCAGCTCTGGCACCCCCAGCTCATCTCCCAAAACCCTCACCACGTTTCCCAACAAGACACAGAATAGAAACAGAAGCTCCTGCTAGGGAATTTCCAGGCCAAATCAGTAACGTTTGAGTAGTGGGAATAAGCCGCCAAAAGAGTTGATTTTTTTTGTTATTGTTATTGTTTTTTTAATTTCGATTTTCTGGAAAGTTGGCTGTGTGTGGATGTGTGAGGTGGTGGTGGGTGTGGTGACCCCAGCACGGCACAAAGCCTTGCTCATAAGGGTTGCTAAGTGATGCCTCAAACGACAGCCATGGCTGGGGAGAGGCAGCAGCCCGAGGGCAGGTCGGGCTCCCAAATTGTTTCATGGCTAAAGGAGGTTTCGGAGTTTTCTTTGCAAACATAAATAGAATTTATCTGTATTCTTAAGTCCCATAAGAAAAATAAACCCCAAGATCTCCCAGTAACTTTTTGAGGAAGTTACTTTCTGATGGAAATAGTTTGGTATCCAAAATACACAAGGCTCGGTGGCTCGGGGGAGGTCATGGCAGGCAGCTGTGCTGGTCCTGTTACTCAGTGCTCTGGGAGGGGGTTGCTGGAAGTCTGGAGGAGGTTTCATGATGGAAGATTGGGCTAAATAAAGGTCTTCCACCTCCATAATTCCGGCAGCTGCATTTCAGCACAGGATCCAGTCACAGTGTGACACGGCGTCTCGGATGGAGGAGGGAGCCTCAAACCTCGCTGCGTTTGGGGGCAGCCAAAGTGATTAATGGAGCAGCCTCTGCTCAGGTGGGCTGTTCCTGAGGTCCCTGTCCCTGAAGATTATCTGCAATGAGTCCTGCTCCTGGTGAGCTGGCAGTGATAGCTCAGTTTTTATCCTGTCTGTTCCCAGGAAGTGCCTCTTGGTGCACCGAGAGGGCTGGAGCCTGGCAAAGCCACAGCACCCGGATGTCCAGCCCAGCCCCGTCATTTCCACTGAAGCTGGGGTTGTCAGGGGCATTCAGCCAGTCATGTCATGGTCTGGGCATCCTGACAGCTCCTGGCTGCTGGCTGGGAACAATACCACTGTTCCCAAGGGATGGCAAACCAAAATCAGGGTATTTTAGTATTTCCGATGAGTTTGTAACGAGTAGCCAAAGCTGACAGGCTCCAGGCAGCTGTTTATAGAGTCATGGAATGGTTTGGGTTGGGAGGGACCTTGAGAACCATCCCATTCCACTCCCTGCCATGGGCAGGGACACCTTCCACTATCCCAGGTTGCTCCAAGCCCCGTCCAAGCTGCCCTTGGACACTTCCCGGGATGGGGCAGCCACAGATTCTCTGGGCACCCTGTGCCAGGGCCTCACCACCCTCACAGGGAGGAATTTCTTCCTGATACCTAATCTAAATCTCTCCTCTTCTAAGTTTAAAACCATCCCCCTTTGTGCTATTGCAACAGGCCCAGCTGGAAGGAGAATGTGGTGGGATGTTTCGTTTCCATGTGCAGTTCTCATGCCTGGCTGCCTCCTTTCATTATCATGGGTCAGGAATCAGCCCCCACTGATCCCCTCAGCTCACCTGGGGCTCCCCTGTCCAGGCTGGGCAGCCACAGCAGAGCAGGGGTTAATGAGGGTACCTGGGCTGCTCTGGGAAGGGGCTGCTGTGTGTGGGGAAGAGGAAAGCCCATCTAGGGCGTAGGAGAGACTTGGAGGTTGTTATTCCCATCAGGAGAGGTCGGGAGAGAGGCACAGCAGGCCAGGTCCCACCTTCTGGCTCAGCCTCCACAGGGAGTTGCTTGTGAGGCCAACTTCCTCTGGGAGGAAGAGAAAGAGAGCCATGGAAGCTGTCCAAACCCTCTGCTGAGAAAGAGGGTGAGGCCAGACAGGGTTGATTTGGGACTTTATTTGGGTGTGCTTGGAATTGCCTGTGCCGGGGAAGCACCGGGAGCCAGAGGACGCAGATAACCTGTGGCTGCTGCAGGGTGAATCACCCTCCCACACCTGCACAGCGCACCTTGCTGGCTGCAGGGGCAGCAGCCGCTGCTAAACTGGGCTTTTTTGGGATGTAAATAGGAAATGAGCTCTGCAGCTGAGCCTCCGCAGGCAGCGGGGCGCAGAGGGCTCTGCCGGGAGGGAGGAGGCTCGGCCAGCACAGGCACTTCGTTAATAAGCAAATATATGTGGCTCCATAGGGTTTGAATAACTCCTGGAAGCAAAGTACTTCTGAGGGCTGAGTCCTCTGCCTGCTCTAAATGACTGAAAAGAATTGGTTTTATTTCTCTTCCCAAGTCCCAGAACCCACATGTTTCTGTGTAACACACCTGACCCTGGCTGGCTCCTGAGCAGTGAACCTGGATGTGTTGGCTGGCCCTGGGGCTGGACCCCACTGACAGTTTCTCCAGGTGTTTGTGTGCTTGCACACCTCGCTCTGGCTGGAAAAAGGCTTGGAAAACCTGAAACCTGCAGCCTGTGGCTGTGGGAAGGAGCCATGAGGAAAAGGGACTGCTGGGGGCTCTGGCAGCTCCTGCCACGCTGGACAGGGGCCGGGGGTGACACTGAGGGGCTCCAGCAGCTCTGGAACCCAGCAGGGGCCAGGCCCGTGGCCACTGTCATGACCAGGGGACCCTTTTCCATGACACTGCATCACAGGGGGTGATTCAGCAGCTTTCTAGAAACGCAAGGATCTAAAAGAAGTAAAGAAGGAAGTTTTCCTTCTCTGTTTTCCTTCTCTGTCTCTTTCTACATTAAGAAATAAGGCAACTTGGGTTCTCCCTTCAGGGAAGAGGGAAATTTGGCACCAAAAAGCCCCTCCATCCCTTCCCACATCTCTCTACCACATGTCTCTGCTTCACTTCTCACTTGTTTTGACATCAAGTACTTTCCCCAAAAAATATTAGTCACAACTTTGGCTTCAACCAGCCAACTCTTAACCTTCCTCAAAGTGGTTTGCAGGGGTGACGTTGGTAATGTGTGATGGAGATGGGGACAGGTGGGTGGATTCAGTGTTTCTGGAAGGTTCTGCATCGAGGTTTGGGAGCCCTAAAGCTGCTGCCTGCTGCTCTAAGGGAATCCCAAAGGACCTGCCAGCAGATCCAAGGAGCTTTGGTGGGTCCTTGGAATAACACAAACTGTGAGGCTGGAAAACCAGGACATCTGGTGGGGGTGATTGTCAATGGAGGCTGAATGAGCAGAGTGTGAGTACGGTGTGAAGCTGACTAATCCGTGTGGAGGGGTGTCCAACTTGAACCAGCTGCCTAAAATCTGGGTTTGGAGCAATAACAGCTCTATTGAGCAGTTCAGCACCAACAGGAGGGAAAACCCCGAGTGGCATGTGGGATCAGGTATGGATTCCTGGGAATTCCTGGGAAGGAAGGGGTGAGCGACGCTTGGGTTGGGCAGAGCTGTGAAATCGTGTTCCAGACCTGCAGCACATGAGGAGCCTGCAGTGGCTGTGGGATCCAGGGTGAACCCAGCCCTGCCTTCCCTGTGCTTCCTCAAGTAATTATTCACACACCTTGCACCTTAATGAGAACCTGCTCCATTTTCTCATCCCTCTGCTCCGTGGCTCTTCCCTCATGGCTGCTCCTTCAGAGCTCTTTGCAAACCCCATCTGCTAAAGGGCTTGGATTTCCTTTTTAAAAGGAGAAATCATTGGAAATTAGTAGTTTCTCTGTGAGTTATTATGCTTATAATCCTCTAATTTGGTAATGGGGCTGTAATCACAGCTGTGCAGGGTGAGGAGCGGAGCCAGCCCGGAAAGGTGCCCTGGGGATTCCCAGGCACAGCAGGCACAGCATGCCCAGACAGAGCGTGATCCCATGGCAGGAAAGGCAGGGAGAGAGAGGATGGACCTCCCAGTGATGGAAAACCAGAGTCAAACACAGCTCATGGGTGAGGAACCCTGAAGCAAGAGATGTCACCGTGGGCAGTGGCAGACCCTGTGCCCAGAGCCTGTGTCTGTGAGAAGAAACTGAGCTTGACAGCCACATCCCTCCCCAAAAAGTCAAGAGAAAACAACAAAGTCAAGGGAAAACAACAAATGCCGTCCCTTTGCCAGGAATACTTCCTGCTCAGGAACATTTTTCAAGGCAGGTGAGTTCCCAGGATGCAGAGGAAGGTGAGGTCAGAGATGTGAGTGAGGCCCTTCCAGCCCCAAATCACACCCTGCTGCTCCTCAGGCTGCTGCCCAGCCCATTCCCACTGCAGGATTTTCCCCCTTCCAACCCTGTAGTGAGGGAAATTGCTGCAAATGTGCAGCTTGCTGAGGGTAACGTGTGGTGCCAAGCCACACCTGGATAAAAAACCAAGCAGGGACTTCCAGATTGTTAAACTGGAAAAGTGAGGGGAGCTAATTGGGATCTGCAGAGCCTGGCTGTCCAGGCAGGAAATCCACCCATGCTGGGGCTGGTGGCTCTCAGGGAACTGCTCATTCCCACATCCTGCATCCTGTGGAAGGTCTCCTGTTGTGCCACCCTTCCAGGCTGCAAGGTGCTGGCAACAGGGACCGCGCTCTCAGCAGAGCTAAACCCTGAGTAAAGCCCTGTAAGCACCGTGGAAAGGAGGCTGGAGCAGGTCTGGCTGATGTTGGAGATGGGTTGTATTCCAAATAATGCTAAAACTCAGTCCCCGTGCAGGAGAGGTGGATGGGAGAGGTTCCCAGGGGCTGAAACCTCAGCCCTGATGGGCAAACTGGAGACAGGGATGTCTTCACTCAGCACAGCTGGCTCAGAGATCCAGGGAAAACCCTGAGCCTTGAGAACCAAGGGACTAGAAATGCAGAGCAGGGATGAAAATGATGAAAATGAGACAAAGTCACCACTTCCCAAAACCTTCACAGTGAAGGAAACACCTCCCACTGTCTGGAGGATCCATGGGAATATTACAATATTTGTTCCAAAAACATGACTGGGTGGATCCAGACTCACTGACGCAGACACAAGCAGCTAATTGAATTCATACGTAGGAACCCTGGACACCATCTGGCCTCAATAAAACGTGGGTCCAGAGCTGTTTCTTAGCAGATGGTTCCTCATTTTCATAATCTGAAATCAAAAGATCATTTTTCTATCTGGAGATCAAAGGCACTTAATGTCTCCTTGGTCAAGGGTTACAAAGCAAAACCTGTGTCCTCTGTTTTGGCATTTGGTGCGAGGCAGACGGGGGTTTTCCCCTGAAACCTCTGCTCAGGCTCCGGGCAACCACATCTGGGCAGCAGCTGCAGATGTTCACAGCTCTCCAGGGCTGGGCTTTGTTTCCATCAGAGGGACGTGCAGTTTATAAAATCAGAAGGGACAGCTGTAATAAACTTGTGTGGCCCTTTCTACTTCCCCAGACTACTGCAGTATAGCCCATGTGAATATTTGGGGATGAAATGATTCCTTTTGCCTTAGAAGAAGAGCTCAGAGCCCTGTCTGACCTCTCAGAGCCCACCAGCCCTGCAGCCCTGTGTGTGAGGCCAGCACGGTGGCCACTCTGATGTGGTGGTTGGGGTGTCCTGTGCAGGGCCAGCAGCTGGACTCGATGATCCTTGTGGCCCCTCCCAGCTCGGGACATCCTACGATTTTCTGATGCCTGTGGGAGACACCCCTGCAGAGGAATGAGATCAGCCTGGAGAAAAGGAGCTCGGGGGGATGTTGTGGCTCTGCACAACTCCCGAAAGGAGGGGACAGTTGAGGGGGCTCTCCTCCCAGGGAACAGGGACAGGAGGAGAGGGAACAGCCTCAGTTCAGGAGGAATTTCCCCATGGAAAGGGTGGTCAGGCCTTGGCAGGGGCTGCCCAGGCAGGTCTGGAGTGCCCATCCCTGGAGCTGTCCAAGGAAGAGCTGGATGGCAAGGTGGGGATTGGGCACAGCTTGGACTCGATGATCTCTGAGGCCTTTGCCAGCCTCGGTGGTTCTGGAATTCTGGGAGTCTGGGTTCCTCCTCGGCTGGTGCGGGTGGGCGAGCGCTCGCCTCCCCGGCGACGTCAGCGCCGGCAGCAGCAGGGGAGGAGAGGGGGGCGAGATGTGCGTCTGTGGAAAGCGCTTCCACACCCACCCCAGAGCCTCCGGGACAGACGTGATCTTTGCCACCTAAGAACGAGAGGTGTGTGGTTACTCGGAGCAGGTTGTAACGAATTGAGTCCTGCTCACAAACCTCATTTTCCAGCGGGTACCTGTGTGCTCAGGGCCGTTCTCATGGGCCCGGGTGGAAGCCAAAGGCCCTCCCGTGCTGCCGGCCCACGCTGCCCCGGTGCTCCCTGCATCTCAAGCGCTGATGCACGAGGTGGATATTTGCACCGGGATCAGCTCCCAGAGGAGCCGGAGCTCTTCCCTGCTGTGCCTGCTGCAGTATGGAAATGATCCTCCCGGCAGACAGCTGAGTCCCACCTCGGTTCCCATTCACCTGGAGATGAAAGTGCTCTGGCTGCCAGTGTAGGCGGGGCAAAACTATTTAAAAACCTCATTAGAGAAAGTATTTGGGGAAGACAGCAACACCCTCAGTTGTGGTTTGCTCCAGGACTTCTCAGCCAGATCCCTGCTGATACAGAGGGAAGGGCACTGTGAGAGACATTCCTGTCAAATACTACTCCTCGTGGGGATGCCTTGGGTGTCCTTTGCCTTCCTCTCTGTCCTGGTGGGCTGGGTTTTACCTAAACCTAAACCTTCCCCTCCAGGTGGTGTTTTGGGGGCTGGAATCAGGGCTGTGTTTGGCATGGACGGGTCCAGGAGTGATGTAGGAGGGTCCCAGCTCCATGCTGGAGGAACACAGCAGAGCTATGTGTGATCTTGATTAGGCAGAAATCCACCATGAATATTTCCTATTCCATTTAATTCCTGTTTGTGCTTATTTCAGCTGAATTTGCAGCAGGAGTAATGCCCAAGCCACATCTGGCTCGTGATGCACATGGGATCAGACTGGGAGTTTGGGAGGAGGTGGATCTGGATTCAGAGGTTTGGCTTCTTATTTAGAAAATGACGGGTTGCATTCTCCCACGGCTGCTCCAGACTGCCCCAGAGCTCTATGATATTCCTGGCCAAGGGTTTTTTCAGTCTGCCTGACAAGGAAACAATGTCATGTGTATGGCTTGTCTGGCCTCATGCACCTGCACTTCCCCTTCTGCCTTCATTTTCTTTGCATCCCATTTATTCCAAGGGGCCAAATATTCATTAAGTCCTGATGAGTCGGAGTGCCAGGAATCCCTTTTCCTCCCCCAACACAGCCACCCACCCACCTTAGGCAGCCCCAGTCAATACAGACAAGTGCAGCCCTCAGCCAGCTGAGGGACATCCCGAGCCCTCCAAGCAGGTCCCATGGGATCACACAAAGACCAGACTGAGCTAAGGAAGGCCACGTGCAGCACCTGGGCTTGCTCTCCCTTGGCTCCAGCCACAGGAGCTGGTGGCATCTTGGCAAAGCCCATTGGGTTCCCGGTGTGCCCCTTCCCAGAATCACGTGGAATCACAGAATCAGCAAGGTTGGAAGAGATCTTCAAGATCATCCAGTCCCACCATCACCCCTAAACCATGTCCCCCATCCAGACAGCTCTTGAGCACTTTCAGAGGTGGTGACTCTACCACCTCCCAGCCCCCAGCACCCCACACTGGCCTGCCACACTCTCACCTGTGCCCTGAGGAGCAGCCCCTGCTGTGCTGATGGCATTTGCAGCCTGAACCAACTCCCCCCAACCTGGCCCTCATCACACAGACATTGTCCCAAAACCTTGAGTTGAGAGGTCAAGGTTTAACTTACTCACGTCCTCACATGAACTGCAGGAGGAACACACTCCTGGGCTCTTCTGCTGCCTGTCCCAGCTTTATTTTATTATTATTTTTAGGGGTGGGTGTGTAATTTTTTTGACTCAATTAGCAAGTTGAGAATATTCTCTGTGTTCATATTTGAGTCAGACATGATGCAGTTCAGCCCCGTAGCTGTTGTTACCTGCATCCCCCGAAAGAACAACATCTCCCCAGCCTGGGAGCCTCAGTGGTGTTGATTCCTGCCGGGGTATGTGGGTGCCAGTGGAAATAAATAACGTGGTATTTTCCAAGTGGCAGATCTGAAGGCACCCTGCTTTCCTTGCTTTGCATACTCACAGAGCACCATCCTCTCTGCTTCCCAGATCTGAAAGCCGAGGCAGAGACATCTGATGGGGCTCCAGCACTGACTCACTGTTTGATGTGAGGCAGGAGGAGGGATGTGATCAGATCCCATTGTGCAGAGCATCCACCAGACAACGCCAGCAGCGGGAGGAGAAGCGATTCCTCATCCTCCCTGCTCCTCCAAACCCTGCTGTCACCCCTCGCTGTCCCCTGCCCCACCTGCAGCCGCCAGGACGTCACCTCTGAAAAGGCTCTTGGGCTGTGGACTCCCGTCCCTGAAAGTGTCCAAGGCCAGGTTGGATGGGAGCAGCCTGGTCCGGTGGGAGGTGTCCCTGCCCACGGCAGGGGTGGAACTGGAGAACTTTAAGGTCCCTTCCAAGGCAGCCATTCCACGAGTCCCTGATTCCGTGATCAGGCCGTGTGCAGGCAGAGCTGAGGCCTGTGCAGCCCCGGGGTGTGCCGGCTGTGCACGCCCGGGGTTCTTTCTCACGAGATGGTGCAAGAGCCGGGGGGGAACTGGTTAAACAGCGTGAGCTGCCGGGGCTTGGCAGGGCAGCGTGTCACCGGGAAGCCGGCGTTTTATTAAACACACTATCAAACTGGGCTAAAGTCTCTTATTAATGTCCACAAATTTTGCCACTTCCAAATAGTTTCCACCTACGTGTTCCTCCCACTGCTGCACTGGGTGCTGGCAAACATCTCTGCTCAAAGAGGGGAATGGCTTTCATTTGAATAGTCCTCGGGCGAGTTTCGCTGAGCGATGCCAGCGTCATTCCCGCAGCTCTCACGTGCCCGGCAGCGCTCCAGGGTCGTGCCGGAGGGAGGGCACAGAGACAACAGCTCTTGCTGTGTTTTCCCAGTGCTTTATCCAGGCAGAGCCCATGCCAGCCTAAACCGATACAACGAAGCAGCGATGGATGCACATATTTGCAATATTAAATCTCGACTTCTGACTCGTGACGGTTCCTGACGGTTCCACGGCAGTGAGCGCGGCCAGCTGTGCTATCGAGAGTCACACACAGCTGAAACCGCCCGGCTTCACACCAAATCGGGCTTTTGCAACTCCCAGAAGGCTGAGGCAGAGCCCTGGTGGGTGTCAAACTGCTCCTCACACCCTGCACTGAGGTCCCACAGCGTCCCTTGGGACCGGCCGTGGCTGAGAGCTGTGAGCTCTCCTGGACGCGGCGGGTGGGAAAGGAGACGTGCAGCTCTCCTGGGAGCTCCTGGCTGGCTGCATCCCACACTGGCCTCGCTCTGCAGGACACAGACCCCGCGGGGATGGAGGCGCCGTGCCCCCGCCGGAGCCTCCGGGAGCGGCAGCGGCGGAGCTGCCGGGCTCGGAGCGGAGCTGAGCCCAGGAGAGAACCCCGCTGCCCAGCTCTGTCAGAGACAGCCTGGCTCCCGCAGGAACTTTCCCTGGTGCGGAAAGCACGGGGTGTTCCTGCCGAGGATGCCGAGGGCTGAGCGCATCCCGCCCGTCCAGCCTCGGCAGGGTTGAGCTTTCACCTCCGGTGCCAGAAACCCGAGCCGGGATTGCTGGAAATGGGAGAGAGGGAGAGTCAGCGATTTGATTACAGGCCACAGGCACATGCCTGGCCTTCATGGATATATTAAGTAAGAGACATTTTAAAACAAAACCACCCTCAGTAACCTTATCGTAAGCTCGAATCCACAACCCATCTGTTAACTCCCGGCGCTGCCCACATAGGCTTCCATCAGGCAGCAGTGCCAGGGATTTTTGGAACGTTTTCCCCCAAATCCCTGCGGTCGGAAGGGGACAGTCCCGGGGAAAAGGCAGATCCTGAGTCTCGGATTCCCAGCCCACCCCCAAACCAGCCCCCAAACTCTCACCTTCTCGTGCCTGTGTAAATAACTGCAAATCCCCTTGGACACGAGCTGTCGCGGTCCTGTGACTCCCAGCCCTGCTGGAGGAGCGCTCAGGAGAGCTGCTGCTCCACGGATGGCTTGAGGAAATTCAGCCTTTTTAAACATTTTGTTACTGCCCGAATCGTGTGGTGTAAAGGAGCCCTCCGTGTAGAAATAATTCAGCAAACACAAGCGAGAAGGCGAATTGATGATTGCATCAGTCCTTGCTCATGAAAACTGATCCCCAGGAAAATGTAACTCAACTCTCGAGCAATCTCACTTGATGCCCAAGAATGTAATAACTTCATTTGGATCCTCCTTTTAGGGGGACTCCTAAATCCTTGGCAACGTCCCTTAAGGTCATGAGTAAATCCTGATATGGAGAATTGTTTGGCAAGCATGAGAACAGTAAAAGGGCTAAATAATTGGGGATTACCTCTGACCCTGATTTGTGGCTCACCACCCACTGCAGGAATGTACCAAATATCTGAAGGAGCATGCAGGAGTCAGACAATCCACGGGCATGAAGCCGTCCACGTACTCTTGGAGCCTGAACTTCAAATGCAGAGCAGGTTGGCCCCAAACCTCATTTTTCATTAGCAAAAGGCTGCAGCAAGCTCTAATTATTTCTGTTGCCTTGGACAAAGGGTCAGTGATGGGACAGATGAAAAATTGTCTGTGTTTTTTTCACCCTTTATTTGGAAAATAACATCTTTGGTCTTGGGGGCACAGAGAGAAGGAACTGTCTGCTCCAGGGCTCGTTACTGAGGCTGGTTACGGTCCCCTGAGCTGCAGCAGGGGACAAACACATCACCCCCACGTCCCCTGATGGTTATTGCCGAGTTTGCTCAGTGCCTGCAGGAAAGAGCAGCTCTGCTGAGGGAGCTCACAGCTCGCAGCTGTGGTTCTGTGCTACTCAGAGCTCCGTGCTCAGCCCCAGGTCCTCTCCTCCACAGTGTACCGGGGCTGTGACACCACAGAGACCCTCAAGGTCCTGCCCGTGGCAGGGGGTTGGATTGAGATGTCTTTAAGGTGCCTTCCAACACAAACCATTCTGGGATTCCATGATCTTGGCCATAATCACCAGGTTTGTCAGACACTGAGAGGACCGTGTTGAGTGGGACCACCCAAGCATCTGTTCTGTGGGAGCCCCATGTCACTGATGCCGTGCTGTGTGTTCACACTGGAGGTGCTGCTGGGAGCTTGTAGAGGAGATTTTGGGCTTTTACAGACCTTACATTTGTGCCTAGCATCTTTCTGACTTCCCTTGGGATTCTTCCTGGTAACATCAGGCACCTTTGGACGGGGGTAAGCCTTGAAGAGCCAGTCTCCGTCACCCATCTGAAGCCTCTCTGTGCTCTCATGTGGCACCTCCTGCCCTCAGATTCCTCCCGAGGTGGAGCAGCCAGGACTGTGCAGGAAATAGCAGCAGCTCAGTGCTGGAGCTCTGCTGTTCCCTTATCTTGGTAAATGCACCTTTTATCAGCTGAGCCTGCCTCTACTTGCTCAGCACTCAGCAGGGAAGTGACCACGGCCCTTCAGGAGAGCTCTGCCTTGGCAGGCACACACAAACCATTATCATTGCTGGGTGTTGTGCAACTGATGGCGTCCACGGGCTGGCACGGGCATGGCATGTCATGGAAGGGTCTGGGCTGGAGGGGACCTTAAATTATCATCATTCCACCCCCTGCCATGCTCAGGGACACCTCCCACTAGACCGGGTTGTTCCATGCAGCACTTCCAGGGATCCAGGGGCAGCCACAGCTTCTCTGGGAGCCTGTGTCCCCACCCTCACAGGGGAGAATTTCCTGCTGATCACAGAAACACAGAATGGTTTGAGTTGGAGGTTAAAGCCCACCTCATTCCAACCCCCTGCACGGGCAGGGATGGATACCTTTCACTGGAGCAAGTTACTGCAAGCCCTGGATACCCCCAGGGATGGGGTCCTACTACCCCAAAACTTCCCTGCAGCACCACCATTTCCCCAGAGCCACATTTTAGCGACTCTCACTTATTTTACTTTCCCCCCCACATTCCCAAACTTCCGCGGCTGCAGCTTTCTCCGGGTCTGTGTTTTGTGCCTGTGCTGCTTTGGGGGTGATTTTTTTTGGTTTTTTCCTCCCCGATCTGGGGACGCAGCAGCAGTACCGTACGGTACAGCAGGGCACGGTATGGCACTGTATGGTATGGTATGGCACGGCACGGTATGACACAGCATGGCACGGTATGGCACAGCACAGTATGGCACAGCACGGTATGACACAGCATGGCACGGTATGGCATGGTATGGCACAGAACGGTATGGCATGGCACGGTGTGGCACTGTATGGCACGGTATGGCACTGTATGGTACGTTATGGCACAGCACGGTATGACACAGCATGGCACGGTATGGCATGGTATGGCACAGAACGGTATGGCACGGCACGGTATGGCACGGCACGGTACGACACGGTATGGCACGGTACGGTATGGCATAGCACGGTATGACACTGTATGGCACGGTATGGCACGGCACGGTACGACACG
>VYZP01074179.1:0-39188 GCA_013400635.1 Hypocryptadius cinnamomeus | reverse complement strand
GTGGACATTTTTAAATTCCCAGTAGATAAGGCCGTGTTTGAGCAAACCCAAATTGCTGGACCTCACAAGTTGCCACACAGCAGAGCTGTTGTTGCCCTTCAGTCAGGTCTAATTTTGAATTAACTGAATGAGTTTTTGCCTCAGACATTTCTGCGAACAGCCTCGAACTACACAGCCAAACATCTTCATTTAAAAAGCTGCTCCTGCCTCTAAACTCAGACATATTGCACACCCCTTTGGAATGCCCTGGAAAGCAGGTAAATAACTCAAAATTTGTGGCTCTCTAGCTTACCCCAAATCTAATGTCTAGCACCTTATAGAAATAACAGTGAAGGGAAATAAATGCAAGAGAGAGAGAAGACGTAAAACAAAGCTCTAGGAGGTTCCCATGTAAGGTCACCAGAAGACTTGAGGGGGCTGTTTTTCTTCTCCTTAATAGAAGAGCCTAAATTTAATTTCTCTTCTCATTTTCTACTTTACTCCGCTCTTTTCCTCTCAATCTCCATGCTACTCCTCCTCCTTTCTTCTCCTCCAGTCTGAAATTCCATTCCCAGCCATATGTTTCTCATTGTGATCCACCTTCCATTTTTGGTCATACAGCAGAATGTGGTTTGAAGATCCAAGAAAGTCAGAGCGTGTTGACACAAGGACATTGGATTCTAGGTTTTGTCAACACTGAGCTGAAGAGCTTTAGGCCTTGAATCAATTTTAGCCTCCTTGACCAAGGAAACCCTGGAGAGAGTCAGACAAAGATCAACGAGAACAGATTTCCAAGTGAACAGAGCCATATAAGTATATCTTGCATTACAGGGGAGTGGTTTTTATTTTTCTTATGATCTGCCCTTGCTCCAATATTAAATTCAAACACTACTCAATTTTGCTTGGCATGCAGCTTTTTGCAATGAGACCCTAAAGTTTTCTTGTAGGTGATATCCAGTAATGAGAGCCCTAAGACAAACTTGAATTTCAAACATCAGATGGATTTCTTCTAGAAACTTAGATAAATAATAAACCCAAAACTACTCTAAGGTCTCACTGTGATCTATTCCAAAAGCAAGTGATGGAGAGTCACAGTCTTTTCCCAGATGACCTGGGGGATTTCCTGCTAAATTGCTGTGCTCCCAGACGTCTGGGCACGTGAAGTGGGTCCACCAGTTAAAAGTCCATTCCCGACCTTGGGCTTCAACTAAAAACATGTGTATAAGGCTGGATAATGGAAGAGAGTGTAAGGGAAGGAGAATTAAACTGATGTTGACATTATTTGAAATGTGCTTTAATTCATGCTCTGCCAGATAGCTGAAGATTAATCTCAAACTGTTTATTTTAATGTATCGTATTTCTGACTTGCAGCTAGCTATCAGCTGGTGTAATATAAGCTTTAATTTTGGCACCAACGAGTCGTCATTGTGTTTACATTTTCACTCACACTTTCTTTGGTTATATCATAAGAAATTTCATGATTTAATGCCACTTACTTTCCTGAATAAGAGCTGGTGTAGCTAATTTTTTGGTGATGGGAGAGAGACTTTTTACAAACTACCTATTTTCTTTGTGTAGTTGCTTGTAACAACAAGGTCTTGAAAGATCCCTTAGTTACATGGCCATTTCTGAGGGAAAATGAAAATGAAACAGAGGAGAGTCTGATTTTAAATTCTGGATTGAGGATTGGGCTGATCTGGATAAATCCAGAAAGTTTAGTCATTTTCCTAGCTATCACTCCAAACTCCACATTGAAAATATCACTGTTTCTTTGAGCTCAAACAGAGCTATATTATAATCCAGAAATAACAAGGAAAATGCTGTCAATATAAAATCATAGCAACTAGAAAAAACAACTAGGTATTTTGCTGAACAGAGTTACTCTAGCACAACCCAGTCTGGGAAAGAGCTTGGATTAATTTATTTGATCCAAATATTTTTAACTACTTAAAAATATGGCTTCTTTAAGTTAATGTAAAGTTGGACAGGCAGACACTTGCAGATCCTGATGACCATGGACAGGAAGTACTCACTGGATGTGTAGTCAAGAGCTGCATTCCCATCTTCCTTAGGATAGGACTGGGTTCTTGCTCCTGCCAAAGGACAAGCCCAGCTCCACACTAAATTTACAGCTGCTGGTCTGGTTTTAGGATCTGTGGCAGGTTTCCAAGATGACATAGTGGGGTGCTCAGATGCCTCCAATGAGCGGCAGTGACACGTCTGAGAGGAATTTTTATAAAACACATGGATATAAAGCTCAGGGACTCATGTTTTACATGAGGCAGCGCAGTCTGAAGAGTCAGCCTTTATAACTGAGTAATGCCGAATAGTCCCAAGCTATGCTCCAAGTATTACAACTTGCAAAACACTGCAGGACCTCACAAGTGTGGAGACACACAAGCAGGAGGCAAAATACATCATGACTTCTAGCCAGATTTCTTGGCTTGAGAAAATTTCCCAGCGACAGAAAGTTGCTCTGGTTCCGGAGCACGCTAGAGAAATTCAAACAGGAACCATACATCTCGAAGATGCATAAATCTGTGAAAGCAAATACAAGATTTTTGCACCTATATCTTCAGATTTTGTCCTTCTGGGACAGAATTTGCATATAGCCTCTCTGGGAGAAAATGAACTGTGGAGGGGTAGAAAAAACAGAGAATGAGAAATTATAAAGAAGGCAATAAAAAGAAAAGGAGACGACTCCTAGACCTCACACAGCCTCTGTTAAACAATGGGGAGAAAATCTTCCAGGAATTCAGTAAGACCTGAGAAGAAATAGAGGGACTGCTGGAACAAATGGCTGCTGGCTCCAGTTCCACTGAATGACCTTGACTGTGCACATTAGAGCTAGTTGTTACATCAGGCACTGAAATAGAGAACAGACCATAAAAAACTCTGAACATTTCCTCCCATAAGATTCCTTTGTTATAGGACTCTTTTGTAGCATTTAGTAATAATTTCCTCTCTGACAAATGTTCTTGTGCAAATTATAATGCCATTATGTTCTGATGCGAGCTTTTCCCTCTTTTCTTAGTTAATTCATCTTTATGGAAGTTCCTCAGCTGCCAGCCAGTACTGGAAAGTTATTAATTCCAAGTGACTTTAATAATGCATGGGAGCTGAGGAGAAGTTTAGCAAACTCTCAAAATATTTCTTTACCAACATTTAACTGAATATTCTATTTACCCTCTAATTTCTTCACCTGGATCTCTGCCATGGCTCATGGTTTTTTCAGCTCTGACTAAGGTGGGTTGCCAGCAGAAAGCACAGGAAAGATGGGGAGAAAATCTTCCCTCTATCCCCCATTTTCATGGTAGGTTGATCATAGAGTTTCTGTAAAAGCTCCCCTCTGCTGCTTTCTGCACAGAATGTGAATTTTGTTGCACACAGAGCAGAGCCAGGGAAGTCAGACAGAGCAAGTGAGAATCAGAGTTGCTCTGACTATTCCTTCCTGAGTGGCTGGCCACAACCAGCCATCAAGACAGCATGGGCTTATTGCTCAACCATTAATCCTCTTCCGATTGTCCACATTTTCTTCCTCTACACTCAGGTATGTCCAGATGCTCTAACACACCCACTAAGCTGCACTTTAGTGGTGCCAAAACCTTCATAAATTATTGTCCTCTCTGCTTCCCCAGCAAGTTAGCTTCACTAACTTGTGCTCAGTCTGATTAAAAACTTGGCAAAAAATGTAAAATGACTGATGCATTTTGACTTTGGGGATTCATCTAATGTTCACACAAAAAGGTGGTAAAAAGATGTTTATAAAGTAATTTGCAGGGAACTCATATTGCAGGAGGTACCACATTTTTGCTTTAGTGACATTCAGTACCTGGCAGCCACTCAACTGATCAAGAAGAAAGATACTCTCTTGTCCTGAACAACCTCAGAGGAACCCCACAAGTGGGAGCTTACTCATCCTAAAGAATTTTTTCTGGGGAAGGGAATATTTCACCCTTTTGTAAGTTCCCAAAAGGATTCTTCTGACTGGCTGTGAAAATCAGCATGATCTCTCTTCTGTTTAGCTTTGTTCAAGTTTAACACAAACAGCTTAAATTCTGTGTGGTTACTGGAACAAAATATACTTGCAAGGACTGAAACTATTAAATCTTTCCTTTTATCTGTTCCTCATGGATGTCACATGCCCAGACAACTTAGATTGTTCATAACAGTCTGAGCTTAATAATATTTTCCCTATTAAAAGGGAAATCCTTGTGATAACATGTGCAGAGATGAACCTCTCCACAGTGATTTTATAGGGTTTTTTTCTCAATGAGGCTCATGAAACAGATTCATAAAGCTGAATACTTTCAGTGTTGCAAGACACAGGCATTTGCAGTGATGCTGTGTTTGGAAATTTGCTCAGGGTCTTCAAATTATAAAATTATGCATCTTCTTTTAAAGAAGCTAATTACACCATGGGACAGTTTTTGGTAAAATTCAAGTGAATATACAGTATCTAAATGACCAGCTTTGATGAGGAAACCAGGAAGAGAGAGGGAGGAAACTGAAATGAGAAAGCTTGAAATAAAATAGGTGCAAGCCACTGAAAAACATTACGAGAAGTTTATGAGAAGTTCATATGGAATACCAAGAGCTCAGAGTTTGCCTCTCAGCTGAATTATAGTTCAGCCTGACTGACTAAAGACATTTTCTGCACACTATTACTCCTTGACTACTGTTTGTAAGACATTAGCACGATCTTGAAAACATAAAGGAAAAATAATTGCCTTTAACATTTCCTCTACTAAACAAGCTAATTATTCAGATTCTTTTTAACACTCATCACTCCAGCCAACCAGCTTGTTTGTTTTTGCTGTGTTATTTGTGCAGACATGAAAGCCATCATAGCCTCACAAAAAGCTATAGCCCTTGACCACGTCACACCACAGCTGAATAATAGCCTGACACACTGATCTCTTCTTCCCTCACTCCAAACTGTGATAAGAAAGGACCATCTTGCTGTTTCTTGCTGTTTCTCTTTTTGTCCCAGAAAAGAATCCTGCCATCTAACCTGCTCTCTGTTGGCAATCCAAGAGGGACAGGTATCTTATCAGCAGGAGAGCTGTTGTTTTTAACAATGAATAATCAAAGTGTAAATATGACTGCTCCAAACCCCCAGCCAAACAGAAAGTCTGTTTATGGTATTTTCTGTGCTAATAAGAGAATTTAGGCAAAGCTCAAATGTATTTGCAAGTACCCTGAAACCTTGTGTCACCCAAGGTTTGTCATATTGTGTCAGCTCTTGTGCTTGGATTCCTCTGAATTTTATTATGTCATTGCAGTGCCAGAAAATCATTCCAGCATGCTGAGCCAACACTCCATGAGGTCAGGGCAAAAAAAAATATTGGGGTTTGGCCACCCAGAGGAGGGAGGGACATAGAAAATCTGCTGATGAAGAAGAGACTAAACAGCCCCATCTTACCCCAAATCACACCAACATCTGGAGCCCTGCCAGTGACCCCTGTGCTAAAAAGAACATATTTTGAAAACCTGAGCTCTGCCTTTCAACGAGGAAGTTGCTGACTTGGATCATTTTAGGCTGAGCTTTAGGATATCTGGAGCAGAGAGAATATCTGCTGCCCTTGTTTAATTTTGTAGCATTTGGGGTTTTTGTATTAAAGCTTTAACTTTATAGAGCTTAACATTTCTAACTTGATATTTATAGGGTGTTTCTTTAACATTTCTTAAAGACCACCTAGATTTGCTTGCATAAAGCAAATTCATTGAAATTCATTATCCTTTCTTAAAATGGTGAAAAAAATCAGAGTTAAATTGCATGAAATAACAATTAAGTTACTACCTAGCCACAGAATTACTACTTTCCTAAAGAAAAGTGTGTTTACTATAGTAAACTCTAATTCCTTTTGGGAAAAACTAGTAAGAACAACAAAAGAGATTGATGTAAATATTTAAATAGCAGCAGTATTGTTGCAGCTGTAACAGTCTAAAGGCATAGGAATCACTAGTAAGAAGGTGCAATATTTTTTATTAGACTGACTGACACAGCTGTAAAACACTGGAGAATAATGGACAAAGCTGAGAAGAAAAAGAAAACCCAGGAATGGAGTAAATCAAACATAGATGTCCCCATGCCTCATAAAGGACATCTTCAGACAGAGCTCCACTGAGGCTCCCAACACCGTAAGGTTTCCCCCCTGCTGGAGTTCAGGCATTGCACAGAACATGGGACAGCAGGGACCCAGCTAAATACAGCTGTACCTGGGCATGCTTATCAGCTGAAAAGAAACATATTGGTATGTCTGTTAGAGGAGGTTATACATCACCAGAGGCAGGACAATGAACTCCAGGGAACAGGCTAAGAGATGTCACTCAACGTGATTTGTTCTCCTGGAATTTTATTTATGACTGCTGCACTCAAAAGCACACTGAAGTGCTGGCCAAAGCAAGACTTAAATTTAAATTTGGATTAACCCTGACTAAAGTTTATCCTGAAGAGGATGAATTTGTATTTATATCCAAGGCTCAAGTAAACTGTTTTCTCTCTCATCCTATTACTGCACATGAGCCGCGTGGAAAAAAAAATGAAGTTTACTCCTCTGCTGAGGAAGGAAAAAGATTTGCAATGATTTACAATCAGACAGTCCTGTTAACTTGTAATGAAATGTAGGTGCTTATTACTGACATAAAATTTAAAATCTGAAACTGAGATAAAAAACAGTTATGGGCAAACCCAACAGCTCAAGCAGTTTGTACATTAAATCAAGATGGCACGCTACAAAACAGTGGCCAAAATCAGGATTCACTGTGGAAGAAAAATGTGATGAGGGATCCCTAGTCCATCAATTCTGTCTAATCCTACAAAAAGTCTATCTTTTAATTCAATTGGCCTTTGCTTCCCATGCATGATTCCAGCAGAACTCAGCTTCCAGCTCCCAGGAGTTTTCCAGTCAATTTGACATATGTAAACCTAAACACTTACAGGATCAAATCAGTTGTGTGCAAACATAAAAACCCCAACTTTCAGTCAGTCACATATTCAAAACAATTGGTTCATTTCACTGTCTCTACATATATACATAGACTCAAAACCTCTGCCCCACTTAACAAAATTATACGGGCACAGATCCACTGCTGCTTCTATATTCCTGCCTTTAATTCTGGCAAAGATGACAGAAGAAACAGAAGATAAAAGAGCATTCTCCTTTCAAAGAGCCAAATGAAAGAAATGCCTCTGAATACCAGGATTAATTTAACCCTAATTGCTTGAAATGCTCTTCCCAAGCATCACGTTGTCCCCAAAGAAACAAACAGAATTGGGATGCTGCCCTGAAGCACAATTGTTTTTCAACTTGCAAAACCAGAAGTTATTGAATACAACTGAATGTGTAACTGGTCACCAGGAAGACAATGGAAACCTAAAACCAGGCTAGAAATTCAGGGGAATTCAGCTGGGGAATTCACCAACCACCCATTTCCATACAAGAAGGGTGGCTTCAGAAAGGTTTTTGTTAAAATATAGGCTGGATTTGGCTTCAGTGTAAAGAATTCTGTTAAAAACATGTTCCTACGCTTCTTGTTGAATCTGTGAAGACTGTGTTGAATAAAAGCAGTGCCCAGGAATTTACCACACCTCTAGGAATACCAGAGGTGCTAAAAGGTATTAAGATCAAGGCATATTTTCAGACTATTTTACATCATGAGTGCTGAGAAATAGTAGAATATTAAAATTGTGTTTGTGGTTTTTTTAAAAAGTTTTGGTTTTGTTTGCTTGGGGTTTTTTTTTCAAGCTGAACAGAGAGAATAGAAAAAAATATTGTTAGAGATGGAAATAAAACATTTCTCTCTGAATGAGAATATTCAAGCAGTAAATCTGACTGAAGCATTTAGATTCATATTTTTTTGTGTGTTGCAGTTACCACTCTGTGGAAGAAAAATGAATGTTGTGTTTTGTCAGACCATCACAAGTTTTAAAGTTTTTCTCAAAAAGGAGTGTCTCACAATAAGAAATTTTGTTCTTTTCTCTCCCTTGTCTTAACAAGTTTAAGTAAATCACAAATTTTCTTGTTTTATTATAGCCTCCTATATCAGGGGAGGGAAAACAACACAGGATAAACAAAAACCATCTCATTTCTGTATACACAGGTGGGTTTATGTTTCAGCTGTAATATACATTAATGTAGTTTCTGTGGACCCACATATTAGCAGAACTTTTCTAACAGTCTTTTCTGTCAAATAGCTACAGCTGTAGCAACTTCAGGTTTTATTGTTCATGACTATGCAAAATATGACTGGCCATCCGATAAATCTTCCTTTCTAAATTTCTGAGTTACAAAAGAAATGGCTTAACTCTGTTACCTTCCTCTTTCCTACTGAATGTGTTGTAAAATGCTTAAAAATGAATTACTGTGTAAATTCTCAAGCTGAAGTTTTTATGTAAATAGTCCACACACAATTTATAGCATTTTTGTTTGTGTAACATTTTAGCTTATTGGCATTTGTCCTATGAATATACTGTTTTGGAAATTAGGCATTGGGGTTATAAAACACTGTTTTCCCAATACACCATTTCAAGAAAAAAGAAATAATAAAAATCAGCCTTGAAAGACTTGTCTGGTAAAATATTTTAAATTTAAAGATGAGGGTGAATATGTACTTTCATGAGGTAAGGAAAGAGTAGCTCATTATTAGAATAATGACCTCTGCAATTGTCCACGAGGCTTTGGGACAGGAATGGATATTATTTATAACACAGAGACCTTGGAAGTGCTGACCAGCTCATACTGGTCATGGCCTGAATAAGCAGATTCCAAGGCAGAAAAAATGGGTGGCATTGAAGGAACTATCCTCAGGGTGCTCTCTGTGAAAAGCAGAAAGCTTCTTCATTCATATAATGACAACTTTTTTTGTTTAATCCCTCAATCATTCTTTCTTTGTATTCCCTCAAGTGTATCCCAGGCCCCAGAAAGATGAAAAATATCAGCAGACAGCCACACCTTCCCTCAGGAGGAGAAGGTTGAAAGGGACAAGAAAGGAGAAGCCCTTATACTAACTCAAACCTGGACAAAAAGTGATAAGAATGAAATCATTCCATGTACACAGAATAACAGGGACTACTTTTTGTTCTGTAAGGTTGAGATTTGGCCACAGACTCCAACTGGACTGACAAGAGGTAATGTTTTATCTTCCCAGTATATTAAAAACACATGTATCAGACTTAAAAGCACACAAATCAAGTCCAAAAAACAAGCTAAATAATGGATGAAAAAGAAGTAAATGAGGGAGAACAGTAAAATAAAAGCTAAAGTTTGCAGTAATTATAAGGGTCATTGCTATATAAAAATAATTTGTCAAAGTCATATCAATCTCATGATTATTAATACAGAGTTTAAAAATATCAGTGATGTGGTATCTATAATTTCCATTTGTTGGCTGTTTATTATCTCGCATTTGGCTTCTGTTTTAGGTTCTCAGTATGTTCTTGATCCTGTAACAACAACAGTAAAATAAGCAGAGGGACTTTCTCGCTCTTTGTTTGTTCCCTCCCATCTCTGCACTCTACTGGAGATGGAAGATGACAATTTGGATAAGGTGTTTTCCCCCAGAGAATATAAATTTCACCATGACACTGGAGAACCCCATAAAACAATGAAACCATTGAAACATGTCCTTCTCCAGATCCTCACTAATGCCATGTAACTTAACTCAGGCAGAATCTGAGGGCTGCTACAAGAGGTTTCCTAAACCCCTTTGGCTCCTGTGACACTCCACCACCATCTGCACGAGGCTGGGAGGGAGCAGGATTTAATTAGGAGTGCAGCAGACATGGAGCTGGCATTACAAAAGCATCCAGACCCCAGGCTTCCTTCAATCACCTTTTCCCCCTCCAAATCTAAGCCTTATGTCTTGAACTTCCCAAGAACTGACACTGCATTTTCCACATCCCATAGCATGCTGTGGTCTCTTCACACAATTGCTTACCTGAGGCTCATAAGGGAGAGCTGCCAACAGGATGTAATGTGAAAGAAAGAGAATTCCATGATCATGTAACAAATTAATAAATTATTACAGACAGGCATAGAAGGCAGAGTGGGGTTTAGATCATTACCCCAGAACAGTAATTTGTGTTTTTTCCCAGGTTTCACACTACAGTTGAGAAAGAAAACCTTGATAACAACAACAGATTACATGTAAGACTTGGAAAATCAAGTAGACACTCCTTTACAGAATAACAGTCTGCTTCTGATCCCAACAGTGAGGGAAAAATGTTACCCAATGCTATCTTGTACCCCTAATCAGCATTTCTTTGAGATTAGGTCTGCATCTTAGCTAAAGAACCTTCAGTTTTAATCCCAAACTAGCCTAGCCTGCTGCATCCATTTGCTGCAATCAAAAGGGATGGTACTTGGTGCACTCTTAAACATTCTCGAACTTCTCCAGTTTCTATTGATCAACCATTTATTGCATCACTGCTGGCTGGGATTTCACATCCATCTGATATTTTGAGTGGGGAAACATTATCTCCTGAGCAAACCAGAGCCATCACTAGTTAGTCCCCAGCACTAACTTACTCTAGGAAGTCAATTTAAAGTATCACCATCAGACCCCTTTTATGCAATCCATAAATTCCCATTCTTCCCTGGATCTCCTGGATTTTCTCCTACACTGTGACCATCACCTCCCACCACTTTCAGTGTGGCCCTGTGCCTGTGGCATGGAGCAATTGGCTCTCAGCTCTGGAAAGAAATTATCTCATGCTCTGAGATAATCCTCACCTTGAGCTAAGCCTGACCTACTGTGGCCTGACTTTCTTGTGTCTCCCTTCACCTTCCCGAGTAAAACATGTTCTTCAGCTCTACAATACTCTTTATAAATATCAAGAAACACAGAGTGGTTTGGGTTGGAAGGGACCTTAAAGGTCATCTCATTCCACACCCCTGCCATGGGCAGAGACACCTTCTGCTAGGCCAGGTTCCACAGGGCCCCATCCAGCCTGGCCTTGGATACTCCCAGGGCTGGGGCATCCACAGCTTCTCTGGGCATTCTTTCAAATGTGAACTTGGAAGGAACTGGCTTTACAAACTTGAACTGGCTTTACAAACCCCTCCCCAGCAGGCTGGGGATGAGGCAGGGGAGGAAGGCAGGCAGACAGCAGCATGCCAGGCATGGCACAGCACAGCTTTCTGCTCCCCTGCTCTGATCAGCAGCCGTGTTGCAGACATCTGCTCAAAGGCCCCTGCCTGAAAAGAGAGCCACAAACTGGGTTTTTCTCTCTTTCAAAGTCAGCTGCTCTTACTGAATCCAGACTTCATGGCCTTATGCTCTTTGTGAGTTTTCTGACTGATGTGATGAGGCAATGGGGTGCCTTCTCTGTTCACCTCTCAGAGCTTAACGTCTGAATAAGCAAACTGAAGAAGTCTTCATTCTTCTCAGACATCAGACAAAATGATATCACCTTCAGCCCATGTATAAACAGATTTCTTCCATCTTTTCAGAAATTAATCAGCATCAGCAAACACTTAATTTCCTTCCTCTAGGAAAGCCCTCTATCTCAGACTATTTGCAATAGGAAAGGCAGCCAAACATTTTCTTGGGTTTAGTTTTTGTGCTATTTTGTCTGCCCAAAGGGTATCCGGATGGTTTGCTCTCTCCCAGCTCAGGAGCAGCAGCTCTGGCAAGCAGCACAGCCCTGAGCAGCAGATTAGACACAGCCAGGGCTCCTGCTACAGCAGCACTTTGCTGCCTCCCTGGCCTGATTCCTCACACAGCCTTCAAGGTGATGGCTTTGAGGAGTGTCTGATGTGCTTGTAAACCCCTGCCCCAGAGATTCAAGTGCAGAGCCCCAGCAGCACCTTTGTTTGGGTTGATAGGGACACACCAACCTTGATTAAAAACAAGCTTAGCTTAAGTCAGGCACCAAGAAAAATGACATTTGCTCCCCCTCAAATATCCCCTTGTCCGAGTTACAGAGTTAAAAATGCTTTTATTTTAAGCTGTTATTAAAAACAAAACAAAACAAAACACAACAAAACAAAAAACAAAAGCAATTCTGGAAGAGAAGAAAGAAATGAGGAGAAAAATTACTGGAGTTCAAGAAAATTCCTAAAGTGGAGATAAGCAAGAGATACATACATGGGAAGAAGAAATAATAATGATAACTTAATAATGATAATAACATAGCATTGATAAGGCCTCATTCTTTATAAAAGCTTAAGCTTGAGCCTCTCCCTTCCAAGGTCCTCCTGGCTCCACTTCAGAATCTCCATGGAGGTGCAGCTTTGTGACACTTCTCAGAAGAGCCACTGTCCTTCATCACCCCTCCCCTCCCATGCTGATGGGCTGCAGGTGGCTCTTCTCCCTGCCACAGGCTGTTGTTGCAAGGGGAATTTTCCTGGGAAGCACTCATTTTTTAACCCTGCGCCTGCCAGATCCTTCTGTAGAGGAATTTGACCCACCACTTCCTTAGAAGTTATGTACACCTGGACAGCACTTAAAGAGGAGGCAGAAACTGCAGTCAAGTGCCTTTCAGTGTTTGTGCTGCTCTCCTCAGTAGCAAGGCCACAAAATGACAAACATTACCAAAACAAAGGCTTTTAACTGAATGGTGGTGGGTTTGGATTAGATATTAGGAAGGAATTCTTTATTGTGAGGTGCTGGAACAGTTTGTCCAGAGAAGCTAGGGATGCCTCATGCCTGGAAGTGTTCAAGGCCAAGGTTGGAAAGGGTTGGAGCAACATGGTCTGCTCCCTTGGGACACTCAGGGATGGCAGGGTCCAGCTGGCTGGAGGTGTCAGCAATATTTATTTCTGTCCACCCCTGACCTTATGGGCTGGTTTTAAATTTAGCCATGCCATGTACCATGATTTGGGCATATCTGACCAGGACTCAGAACCCTTTATTCATTAAGGTGCAAAGCTGTTTCCATCCTGTTAAAATTCCTAGGTTTGGGCTGGCTCCTACAGGGGTGAATAAAGCCAAGGTATTTTTAATTTAGAGAAATAAGGCAGCTGTGCCCACTTTCACTTTCCTCAATTAACTGAGGAGCTCCCATCCAGTTTATGAAACACCTAGACAAATTTACTCTTCTCCTTTCCTGATTCTGGAAACAGCCTTTTTGGTAACACCCAGCACTTCAAATCTGGTTCCTCACAGTCGGCAGCAATGGTACAGTTGATGACAAATAGTCAAGAGTCAGCTGAACATGTACACCACCAGGCATCTCAGTTCATGCATCCCAATATTCTTCCCATAAATTCAGCAGCAAAAGCTTATCTGACAGCAGTGCTTTTACACTGAGCCTCTGGAAATCACAATAGAACAAGGCCCTTCTGCTTTACATGACATTAATTATACCACCAGAGGATGCAGTGCAGTTCCATGAGGCAGGAGGATAGATCAAGGCAATTTAATCCCTTTATCCAGTGATGTTTTAGGTTTTTTTCATAACCTTCAAAATTCATAGGGAGAGCTATGTTGAAACAGCAGCTCCTGACTGGACATAAGAGAAAATCAGTGTGTGTTATTAGGACTGGAGTTGACTGGTCATGTTTGTGAGCATCATTTCAAACATATTTGGAATTTAGGCCTGGAGTCTCAGCTAAATACAAACCAATGCAATTTACAGACTCTGAAAATCAAACGAAATTTTCAAAACTCTATTCAAGGTGGGTTAAAAATCCACAGTGATTTTTTTTTTTTTTAATAAAGTAAGTGTTTGCTTTTACAGAACCGGGCTCTTGGCAGTGGTATTTCTCTGTGGGTTTGGCATATGTTTGGTCTGAAGTAATTTGGGGGATCATGCAGACCACAGCAAAGTCCCTGCCACTTGTTTGCACCTTTGCTGTGCTGTACAAGTGCTCCAGGGCAAGTGCAGAAGGAGGCTCATTCATGAAAATCAGTATTGCCTTGAGGGGTTTGCTCAGGCTGTGGCACTCATTCCTCAGGTAAACCCCAATGCCTTTGGAATTGCAGGGAATGGCACCAAACTCTGGGAACTTTGGCTAGAGCTGATTCCTCCTCTAGGTTTCTCCCACTCTCATCCAAATCAGGAGAGTGGGAGAAACATCTGAAATATAAGCAGAGAAATTTCCATATTGATTCAGAGTAGTGATCCAGTTTATCCTTTCTCTCAGAAGAGAGATCTCAAAAGGAAAAGAAAAGTGGAAAAAAGGTCCCCATGGAAAACGCTGTGAACAGTTGGTTTATCTCACAAAACGTGAAGATCTCTTACTCTTTTTGTTTTTTCATTCCCACAGTACAGTTTAATCCTGCACGTTACAGATGGGAATTTAAATAAATGTCTCAGTTCCTGTTAGATCCTTTATGTCGGGTAATGACTTCTGAGAATGACATTCACACATTTCTTACAACCTGCCAATACACATAAGAGTGTGCTTGTGTGTGCATATTTTCTAAGTTTTTAAAGTGCTGTCATTGTGTTCTGTAGATTCTGTCAAATAAGCCAAGAGAAACAGAAATAGCAGCAACCAGCTATTTAAGGACAGAATAGGAAAAAACACCATTGATCTATAAATCTGGAAAAAAGGGGGAAAGGATTTATAGTTTTATGCTGCTATTTACAGAGTCATACACCTCGGAGGGAATATAAATATTAATACCATTCTTTCAGCAGTAAAGTATCTCTCCCTTTACCATTCCTCTGGTGTCTGATCAGCCATCCCTTCTCCCTGCACTCTTTTAAAACTTGGGCACAGTGGACACAGCCAGAGCCACAGGAAGTTACCTGCATTTACTTTTCACCTCTCAGATTCTGAAGAAGAAAAGTAGGAATTTAGATGGGTTCTTTCTCAACCCCCAGATCTCTATTTCTGAATAGATATCCCTGGCTGGAGAGAATTCCTGCCTGCTATTCCTGAGCAGTGGCTGAAGCCTGGCACATCAGCATATTATCAGTTTTAAAGTATTTCAAGGCCTACTTTCTCTAAGGCTTTTGGGGGATTGTGACTGAAAAATCCTTTGCCAGGTTAAATATTTGTGTTTGGCTTTGTGAAGCCAGAGACCCAATTAGCTAATGTTTTATACTGATCCAACTCCCATAATCAAACAGAGATTAGATTAGGACACTCTCACAGAAATATCACAACAATTTTCTGGTGTTCTATTTTCTTCTGTTATCTCTGAGGATCACTTTTCCCATACAAATGAGAGCTACCAAAAAAAAAAAAAAAAAAAAAAAAAAGAAGAAAACCCAATAAAATCCACTTGAATTTGCTGTGCTTGAATAATTCCTATAGAATGAGCATCCATCAGAGAGCTCTGATGGGACTGGCAACAGTCACTGCTCTCCGCCCACTGGGAAGTTAATGCCAGATGAAAACTCCTCTTTATCCAAAACTCAGATGTTCAGTTAAATCATTACATATGTACTTTATATTACCTATTACACACAACACAAAATATTCGCCTGATTTTAATTAGACCGATGTTATTTGACCATCGGGGGAAAGCAGAATGAGATCAGAGGACAAAAAAAGAACAGGTAGCATTTAAGCAGTATCAGAGTGGGGCTGTGCTGTGGCTGAAGTGTCTGTCACAGTGTAAAGGTCCACCCTTCATATTTTCCAGTCATTTTTACATTAAATTTACCTGCTGTAAAGAAGCAACAGTTAAAAAAAACCCTACCAAACTGCTTTTAAAATGGAGCTGGACATGCTCATGAGAGATATATTGATAACTCAACCTTATGACAGCCCATCCCACAGTTTGAGGAGGTCCCATAGCCTGGCTTTGCCAAAATCAAGGGGCTTGCTGAAGTCACAGCAGGGGAAAAATTTGCCACATACTTTTTCTAATTCCAGGTGCTCAAACCATCCAGCATCTGGAATCAGGCATTGATTATTGACATTTATTAATATATTTTTATGTTGTGAATTAATTACTTTTGCAGTATCTTCCATGAGGGAAGTACCTTTCTTTTTGTTTTTACTGCTCCAGTGCCTTGTTTTCCAAATCAGGAGGGCACTGCTAGGATGAATCTACTTAACAGTAAGTAATTTTCAGTGGAAACTCAGCCCATTCTGAAGTTGACAAGCACATTCATCGAATGTTTGCCAAATTTATGCCATTCAACAATTGCAAAATTCTAGTTTTCAATTACCAGAAAAATATAATCCCAGATCTTCCTGTGTACTTCAGTGATTCCTTCTAGATTGGATGTAGGATGTGCTTTCCTTTTCCCCTACAGGTCACAGTCACTTTTATTCTGTTTAAAACTGAAGTGGTGACCTGCAATTAAGTGCTAAACAATAAAGAATTATTTTTGTTAGACTTAAGATCCACAGATAATTGCTTTACACCAATCTGTGGAAAGCCTTAATGGAAGATGAGCCGACTGGGAAGGAAGTGCATTAGCATGAGGAGCATTTAGGCTGTTGACAGCTTTTGTCTCTTCTCTCCTCCTTTCTCATGCTTTTTCCACTTGCTTTAAAGCTCCTTCTGAAGAAGATCATTAACTGATGTTAATGGGTTGGGTCACAATTTAAGAAAACCTGAAAATTTCACTTTGTTTGTCTGTTTGTTTGTTTGGCTTTTCCCCTCAGAAGAGTGCCCAGCTGAAAATGTATTCGACACTCTTAGCAAAAATTCCATCTGCCTTCCTAGCAAACCCACTTTAATATTTGTGAAATGGCCACCAAACACCTCATCACACAATATCCTTGATCCCATTGCAAAGTTGGTACTCAAAAGCAGGGACTTTCCACAGGATTAAAGTAATATTGGAGACATAAGGAGCTGGTGTCCAAATCCGTCTGTAACCCTCCAGCACCAGAGCCCCTCTGCCAGGAACAGCCAGATCAAACCCTAGCTCTGATTTCCTGCTTTTTTCTCATTCCTTTTTAGGCTATAAGTCATCAGGTGATGTTTCTCATGCCTAATTTTGATGGGCAAAGCCAAGAAAAAAGAAAGGCTCCTCTTTCCTCTTCTGGAAAGAGGAGTGGAGCGGGGAAAGCGCTCGGGGTCAGGGCGCATATGAGGAACAGCTGGATCGCACGCGCTAAGGGACAGCCTAAGAGCGAGCTCATGCAGCTGAGCCTGGGGGAAGGCAGCTCTGAGGCTGCCCAAAATGCCACTGCAAACAAACCCTCTCCAGCCCCAGCTGAATCACAGCTGTGTGCGTGGAGACTGTGGTAGAAATGCAAGGGAATGCACCGAAATGGGTGACTTTGGTCGAGAAATCACTGCAGCATCTCTGAATTCCCCCTCCGGGGCAGAACAACTTCATCCAGATCTATTGCACATGCAGTGGGCAAACCTTCAAGCGATTTGTCAAAGGTTTAGGGTTTACATTTGTTTATAGAAATGGGTAAATGCTGGGAAGTTGGGAAATTCTTTCCAGTCTTATCTGAAACATCATGAACTTCCTTAAAAGGTAAGTTTGGGACTACACTTTCATGATGGATTCCTGGGACTTTGAAGATTTATTCTGCTTGGAAAGGTCCAATAGTTTCAGGCTTTACTGAAACACAGCTTTTCTCACTGTATTTTCAACTATTTTCAATAAGTTCAAGTAATTTCAAGTAACACTGTGATTCCAAAACCTTAAATAACTGCAAATGGTCAAGAAGCAAACCCATGCTTGTTCAGTGTGCATATATGTATAGGCAAGTGTGTGTATATACACATAGGTAAATGTACAGTTATTTGGTTTTTAACATCTGTCTATTTAGCAAAATCAGATTTTCAAAGTAAAATAATAGCTTTTGGTATTCTGGTTTTAAAACTTTTTATCACTTCTTATTTATCACTTCTTATTTCCTTCAAATTACATGTTTTCTTCTGATGACACTGAATGAGCACAAATTGAATGAGCCAAACAGCACAAATTTTACCTGTAGCATAACTAAAGGCTTTTGAATTACAGTCATATCTCCACTACTGTAACTCTATTTTTATTTCACTCTTAATTTTTAAATCAGATTCTGCTCCTGAGCATGTTTGAGATAGCACAGGCTGAGACAGAACTACAGAGGGACAGATTTAAACCCAGCAAAGCCCACATTGTGAAAATTTGGCTGCCAGCTGAGAGATTTTTGGAGCTGCCACGGAGCTGCCTGGCTGGCTGTGACACACTGACTATCAGGTTTCAGTTCTTCTGCCTCCTCAGATACTGCTGATTTTCTCTCTGATTAAAATGCAATCAGTGTAACTGAGATATCAGAAAAAAACCCAAAAAACCCAAAAAAATCCAAAAAAACCCAACAAAACAAGGGAAAAAAAAAAAAAACAACAAAAAAGGAATGGCAAAACTTCAGTAATGTTTGGTCATGTTTAACTGGAACTGACTGAGAGGAGTCAATGCCTCCCTGCAGTGTAAATGCTGTAGTGAAAGAAACGTTGTAGGGAGAAACTGAGCCTCTGTCACTTTAAATATAATTAACTATGAGCACAAGCTTGGCTGCTGAGTGAAGATGCCATTTGGAGGAATGGCAGGAAGGGCTTGCAGAAGCAGCAGTCCAGTTTGTGCATGGCAGATAGACTAAAACAAGTACAAATAACCATGGCAGCACTTTCATCACAAACTATTCATCAGCAAACTGCATTTAGCTGAACAAGCAGTTTCTGGTGGGTAGAAGACCTCTCAAAGCACAGATTAATTCTGCTGATGGACCTTCCTCACCTCTGTGGAAAAGGCACTGTGTGCTTGATGGTGATGCCCAGCAAACCAGGGGAGTTTGGGATGTTGCAAAATGTGTGAGTGCTTTGCTTCTCTTTTGTGGGCAGGGTACCATTGTGGTGCTGCCAGGCAGTCCAGCAAAGCACAGCATTTCCAGCCTATTTTCACAGGATGTCACACAACTGTACCCAAAAAAAGGTTTCAATACATCTTGCATCTGATTCTGAGCTCAGCTATCTGAGCCTCAATCAGAAATAACTCCCGTGAAGCCAATGGAGTTCCACTAATTTAAAACTAATGAGAACAGAGACTCGAGCTGAGTTTTCCCTCTGCCTTATTTTCTGCCAATTACTGCCTTCTGTGGGGGCATATTTTTCCTTATGAGGCTACAAGCCTGGGGTGGATTTCATATACCAGCAGTGCTGGGTTCTGTCTCTGTCACTGAGAGCACCAGTGTGGCTCTACAGCCATGGCCCCACCACTCCTGCCCACTGCACCAAGGTGCTCTCAGCCAGGGGACACCTGGAAATGGATGATCTCAGCCAGGGGACACCTGGAAATGGACACTATCAGGTAGGAAGCATCTAGAAATCAATACCACCTCACACCATCCAGGTAACTCAGCCTAAGAAGAAAACCTGCAAACACATTTTCCAAAGCACTGAGGTCTGGATAGGCAGTAGATTGTTGCCTTCACTCAGTGCCAGTATCAGTTTGTCTCTCTGAAAAGGATTTTTTCACTTCTGTTTGCATTTCAAGACTATAGAAATGCAAGGCACTTTGGGATGATTTTAGCTTGATTATCTCCCTCCCTCCCGAAAATTGCAACCAAGTGTTCTGTGACCTGACATGGTGCTGACAGATGCAACGTGGATTAAAAAATAAAAAAGAAAAGGACATAGGAGAGGAGAAAGTCACAAAAAACAAGGGAAAATGGGAAAGAAAGGGACCATCTCAACAAACTGCAGTTTGCTAGTTCCTCGAGAGACAAAAACAGCTTCAGCAAATACTATTTTGGATGGTTCAGTGCTGTTTTCTCTCACCAGCATTTTGTGGAATGACTCTGGCAGAGTTTTACTGGTCAGACTGTCAATATATACAATGCTAATACAATAATAAACATCCAGAGTCATGACTCCAGAGTCAGGCTGTTGATAGAGGAAAGCTTTGGAAACACAATGGTTTACTGAGGGTAGTCCCCCTTCCCCCCAGTCCTAGCAAGCTTATTTATTTTTTCAGGGTCTTCTTATCATGGAATATTAAAAACAACCCTTCCCCTCCAAATAAAAGAACCACCCAGCAACACAAAGAGGAGTGTTCTTGTAAAGACAATGTGCAGATAGCAAGAACAATATTGCTATTTTTTCCTGCTTTAAGGTCGAGTGTTTGCTCCCACTTAATCCATAATAAGCCTATCTTTATTTCAATGAACTCATTCACCATATAAATGCCAACAGACTCTTCCAACAGTATTTATGGAAATAAGCCACTTTGACAATGCTCTGCTACACTTCCTGTTATTATGAAAGAAAACTAAAGCAATTAGGTCTTGATAACTCTAGAATCACTGGATGCTGAGTTAGGTTTTTTGATTTTATGGAAGAAAAAGTTTAGTCAGGAACGATATAACCAGTAAGACATGGAAGGGCCCTGCTTTATGCACAAAGCTGTGGATGCCCCACCCCTGGAAGTGTCCAAGGCCAGCTTGGATGGAGCTCTGAGCAACCCGGTTTAGTGAATGCCATCCCTTCCCACGACAGGGGTTGGAATGAGACGATCTTTAAGGTCCCTTCCAACCCAAACCCTTGGTGATTCTCATGTGGACAGAGCATAGGGTTCACGTGGGGCTGCATTGAGAGGGTCACATTTTAGTTTGGCTGTCCCTCCATCAGCACTTTGGTAAGTGCTACATGTTCTCTGAAGTTTTTCCTAGGCTTACAGCTTCTGGCTATAATTGTTTATCCATATATAGAGCACATAAACTGCTCAAAGAGGTGTGATATTAACATGGGGGAAAAGTCATCCCAGGCCAGGAAACATTGAACAACAAAATGTAGATCTATTACTCCAGTTCTGTGCAGACTGTGAAACTAGGAAATGGGCCTAAATGCTACTCACATATCACTGCTTATATCCATGACTTGCAGGATAATTCTTTAATTTGAGGAGAAACCAGAAGGATATCCCAAAAGGGCCACACAGCCTGAGTTCTTCTGGACAAAACTTGCTCTGGAAAAGACTGCTGCATCCTCCTGATGCATTACTAAGATGAGACTCAACTGAGAAAGCTTTGTTAGTTTTTTAAGTGTCAGGAACTAGTGAATCCCTTTGCTTTGGGAATGAAGTTTTCAGCAAGCATGTGGCACTTTTTAAATAGGGAGAGGAGAGGAGGAGAGGAAAAACCACAGCTGGTGTCCTCGGAGAAAAAAAAAACAGAGTGGCAAGTCTGCAGTGGGGAACTCCTTAAAAGGGTCTTTCATGTGGTTCTGCATCAGACAAACTCATTTACTGAGCTATTTCAGCATTTTTGGTTAGTGGGTGACCAGGTCATTATGGTGTAAAACATAGCTTATATATATGTTTCTCTTTGTTCTTTATTCTTGACCCCAAATCCCCACGGGCCCTGGGGAAAGCTAATTAGATATATTGATGAAGGTTACTGCAGTATTTTTTGTGCAGAACTTGAAGAGGGGCAAGTTTCAGTGCTATAAGCTGCATCCTACTGCTTAACCCAATATCACTTCTCATGTGCTTCCTATGAAATTTTGTAGGTTCTCTTATCCCAGAGAAGATGTCTCAGCACCTATATTCACCTGTAAACACTGTCAGGGGAATGCATCTCTGTTTGCTGTGCCCAGGAGCCTGGGTTTGGGAGGGGGGTTAGAGCTGCTGCCCACTGCAAAGACCCCACACCCCAAAGAGGCAGACCTTGGTAGAGCAGGCACTGGTTTGTGGAATAATCAGAGGCAGACCTTGGTAAAGCAGGGGCTGGTTAGTGGAATAATCAGAATTTCCATTAAGGTAAAAGGCAATAGCATCTGGATTTTTTAAAAGAAAAAAATACAAGTTCTCCTCTGCCTGTTTTGCACGTGCACGTTGTCTTCATGCACACAAACCTGGAGCACAGCATTTGACTGAGCTCTTTTTATTGCAGCTGCTTATGGAGGAATAGCACCAAATGAAAAGCAGCACTCCAAGACACCCATTAGCCTGTTCTGCAAGGCTGAGAGTCCAAAAGAGACATTTGCTAAGCGTGGTGTGTCTTTCAGCACAGGCCTGGTGGAAACACTCAAACCAGGATCAGCAACTGCCATAAACACGTGTTCCTTAAAGCATCCCAGCACAAGCAGCGTGTTTGCTGTCACTCCCAATGCTGGAAGTCCTTCCACAGACACCATTTTTGGGACAGCAGACAACTCATGACTTCAGGAACATCGTGTGGTATCTTGTACTGAACGAGTCTGAGTGTGTGTGCACCTCCATGCCCACCAGGCAGTTTCAGTGCCTCATCATGCAGCAGCCTCACCTCTGCTTGATTTCTCTCCTTGTTCTGCTCTGGTTCCACCCAGCAGCAACATCCCTGATGTCCTGTGGCTCTCCCACTACTACAGCCTGTCTCTCCCCACCAACCTGGCACCCTTTACACTGCTCTGAGATCGGATATGGCTCTGGGCAGGCTGGGTCTGGGAACGAGGAGCCCTGCTGGTTCTAGGCTGTGAGCTCCACTAAACACCCAGGGTCATACAAGAAGCCAGGTTTGATTCTCTTCTGCTTGATTTGCTCCTGGGAAGCCAGTTGGGAAGTGGGGATGCAGTCATGTAAATCAGCTCCAAGTGGGCTGCAAACACAGCAGTCCTGCATTGGCTCCAAAGCATGACAGAGGCTCTAGATAGCCTGACTCAAAATGGCAGGGATAACCTAAAACACCTGACTGCCTCATGGAACTTCTAAACACTTAGGATCAACATAGTTTGGAAATGATCAGATTTTATAGGAATGACAGAACATCCTCAAAACACAGCATGGCCTCACCACACCCTCAGCAGCAGGAGACCTCACAACTTGGCCTGTGCTTATTGTGCTTATTACATTTATTATTACTCCTATTAATTGTATTATTATTACCTTTAATAAGTTGGTTTGGAGTGCTAGTTTAACATGGCCAGCTGAAGAGCTGCGAGGTGATCCCTGAGCCCCAGGAGCACCCAGTCACACTCTGAAGGGGCATTTCCTCACTATAAATACCAGAAATCAGGAATAAAGAGGAAGGAATTTGTCCCACCGCAGCCGCTCCCAGGGCAGCAATCCTCACTGATGTATGGAGTGGAAAATATGTCAGAGCAGTTTAGCAGGAATGAAAAAAAAAAATCGTGATGAAGAGAAGGGCGGCTGAGTGACAAAAGAGTCATGAAACAAACATCCAACCACAAATAATTTGTTGGTTTCATTGGTTCCCATTCTCCTGCTGACACGGCATGTTTCCCCCGCTGACTGCGCTTGCCGTGTCCACAGAGGCCTGGCAAACCTGGGGGCTGCTTGCTCCAGAACAAAAAGGATCATAATCCATAGGCAAATCCTTGTGTGTCCCTCGTGTCAGCACATGAGATCAGCATAACCAAGGAAAAGGGACCCCAGGATGAAGTAAAAAGGTGAAACAGAGGAGATCTGTGTGATGGGTGACTATCTTAGCAGCAAATCTGGCCTAGAAGAAAGGGAAGCAAAATGAAAAGCTCACTCTGGAAGCTGAAAGCACCCTGGTGCTTTCTCAAAGGTGGAGAAGGATTTCTCTCCTCCATGTGTGTTATGTCAGTATGGAAGGTCATCTGCAAGTCACATGTGACCCTCCCCATAACTTCTTAATCCTCAAAAAGAAGAGGAAAAAGCCCACTAGAACTGAAAGAAACTAAAGCACAACAGAGCAGTTAAGACCATAAAGGGCCACTTAGAAGGAACCTTAAAAGGTTTGCTCCACAGAACCCTTAAGAGTTTAGGAAAGCGTAAAGGACCCCTTGAAAACATTAGGTTGCCTGCTGCTTTTTGTTTAGGAATCTCCATCCAGCCGTCACAGGAAAGATACACAGGCTCTTGGACACTTCCCTAACAGTTCTCATTTTAGGTAATGTAAATAACATTTTTTACATTAACATCTTATTTATGTAGGATCTTCTGTCTCAGCAGATGTCCTACAGCTGTAGGTGTATAAAATACAAAGCAGGGCTGGGGGTGGTGGGGGAGGATTAATCTCTTCTCTGCACTCAGGCAGCTGAGGAGGCAATCCAGTGGTGCCATGGAAGTGTTATCAGCTAATATCACACAAGTTGGATATCAGGCCACAGCTGACTAAAACACAGTTTGTCTCATCCCTTGATGTCCCACATATAATCTTTTTAAGTCAAAGATGTAGAAGTGGTGTAATTATTTTTAGAGAAACCTTTTCTATTTTTAGGTAGATGAGAGTAGGTGGAATAGAATCACAGGAGAGTTTGGGTTGGAAGGGACCTTGAAGCCCAACTCATTCCAGCCTCCCTGCCTTGGGCAGGGACACCTTCCCCTATCCCTGTCTGCTCAGAGCCCCATCCAACCTGGTCTTGGACACTGCCAGGGATGGGACAGCCACAGCTGCTCTGGGCACCCTGTGCCAGGGCCTCACCACCCTCACAGGGAACAATTTTTTCTACTAATGCATATTTCCCCTCCTGCAACTACTCACAGATGTCTGTGGAGCTGTGCTGCTGTTCTTAACTAACCACAGAGAACCAGCTCTTCAGCTGCTATAAACCAGCCAAGTGCCCCTGCTTTCAGCAAAAAAGAGGCCAGTTTTGCACCAGGATTTAAAAACCCTTCAGAGCAAAAAACACCATGAGGTAGTAGTTAGACCCAGGAATCTGCACTATTTAATCCCATTAAAAACATTTATCAAAGGCAGATTTTAGCTTCACAACCTGTTGCTTGTTGTTGAGGAACCCCACAGTTCTGCCCATTGCCTTTGTTTTCCAGGCACTACAAAGTCTGCAGATTTGTTTTCCACCAAGTGAATGTCTCCTGCCAAAGGGCAGGGAAGTGCTGATCAGACAAGTTGGAAAAGGTTCTCTTAGCTGTCATACCACAGCTTTTCTCTTGTCACTGACATTTTCCAGATTAAAAACTCTCAGTGCTCTACAGGATTCACTTATAAGTGTAAAAAAAAAAAAAAAAACCAAAAAACCCAAAAGACATTTCAAAACTAGCTACAGAGAAACCCTATTAAAAATCCAGGACATGGTGTACTGCATGAGCAGAACAGTTAGATATGTACATGCCTGGCTATTTCATGGATGGAAAAAGAAAAATTGACCCAATTACAGACCTGTCATACTCCACTTCTCTCTTCAGAGTATTGAATGTCACTTAAGCCAAAGCAAACAGCCAAGCTCATTTCCCGTGACAAACATCCAGGGACATCTTAAAGTCAAAACAGAAGCAACCAAAATGAGAAGGAAGAGGAAACTTTGACAAAGCTTCAGAACCTCGTCAGATGCAATTATTCAGTGAGTGCACTCAAATCAATGAAAAAGAAGGGCCCCCTTTGCCACAGAAAGCATTGAAAAGTTTCAGGGGGATGGTATTTGCAGCCTTAGCTTCATAAAAAGCTGCCTTCGGTTTTAATGCTAAGAACAGGTGAATAAAACCAACACTGAGAAAACCAAATGGGATACAGAACAACAAAACAACAGAATTTCTGGTAAGAGCAGGAAAAGGGTCAAAGTGAACAAAATTTAATATAATATCCCTCATAATAAACTCCCACCTAACTGTAATTAAAAACTTCAATCAAAAATCAGTTTTGTTGAAGTAACAACAATATCTACCTCTTTCATGCAACTCAAGCTGCAAACTACTTTGGAGGAAGAAATGGATCAAATCCCTAAATATAACAGGATTAGAAAAGCTGCAAGTGACACCCATAGCTAGGGCATGATTTGTCCCAGCTGGAACGAATTTCCTAATAAACCTAAGGCTACAAGTTTCAAGCATCACTGGCACTTAGCAGGAATGACCTCCCTCAGGAGCAGTAGAGAGCAATTGTCATCCTCAGGGACCTATTTGTTCCATCAGGATCTCTCTCTTACTTGTGCTTAGAGTGATTGCATGGTGCTGTAAATGCAGCCAGGGCACTGGAGACTCTGTGGGTAATTTTAATAAAAGTGTATTTGACATGGATAAAATAATCTGGTTACTTGGATTTTCTGTGCCATTTCTGGGAAGCCAGAGTTTAATGCAATTCCATAAAACAATTGTTGAAATGTTGGGGTGCTCCAGTAGATTAGATACACTAATTTTTGGCTTTAAAAGGATTGCATTCTTACACGCTGTTACTTTTCAGCTTTCAGCTTTGATTAAATCCCAAAAAAACTCCCCTTAATTTCCAGTCTATGTTTGTCTGACTCAAAACCAGATATATATGAAACTATGTAGATTCAAAACCAGAACAGGAGTTAGATGAAACCATACAGGGGTGGTGTTGTGGATGTTCTAACCCTGGGAGCCAGGTTGGATGGGGCTAGAAGCAACCTGGTCTACTGGAAAGTGTCGCTGCCCACAGCAGGGGGGTTGGAACTGGGTGATTTTTAAGGCCCCTCCTAATCTAAAGCTTTCGCCTGTCCTTTTTCTTGGTGACAGTAATGGGCTCAGACTGAAATACCAATTGATTTCCCCTCACAAAAGCATTTTCTGCCTTGCAAAAGAAGATTTAGGCAGAAATTCACAGGCGGTTAGGAATGTTGTCCTGGCAATATCAAAAGCCATGGCTGCCTTGGGACACCAGTGTGGCCCAAGCACTCCGAGGCTGAGGGTGGGTTTTCTTTATCAGAACTCGCTGCTCTTTCTCAAAACTAGCAGGCTGCCTCTGGCAGGAGCTCAGAATAACATGTCATGTTGATTACAGCCCCTCCTGCAAAGCAGGGAGGTGTCACCATCACAGCAAAGGCATTCCCTGCCACATGGGGTTACGCAGCTCTACAAATTCCAGCCGGTTCTGATGATTGTGATAAATTCCACAGGTATAAAAAAAAAAACCAAAACAAACAAACAAACAAAAAACCAAAAAACCCAAAAAAACAAACATTATTCATTTTCCTTTTTAATATGCTTAACATCAGTTGTTTTAAGAGAGACAAACCATTCCAGCTCTCCCTTAGCTTTCTACGAACTACAAGGAATTCTTGTAAAACGATGCTGTCACATAGTTTCTTTGCCAAGGTTTAACAAATTGTTTTAATAAAGACTTGCATTATTGAACAAGAGTTGTATTTTAAAGGAAATTACAATGCTTATTTGTAAGGATTCTAGATTATTGCACCAAAATGTGCTTTTTGAATGATTCATCAATATCCACTTCTCATCCCCTATGTTCTTCTATATTAATGTTTGTTCTCTATATTAATGTTTATCTCTTATTCCCTAATTTGCTGTTCTAGCTAATTACACAAGATATGCAAGGAGAAACACTAATTACTAAATCAGACTCTGGCTTTTAAAAGGCTCAGGGGAAATAAACCAACAAATGGGAAGACAGGGACCTGTTTATTTTCCCTGCTCCTTGTCTGACGGGCTTTAGAGGAACGCATGGAATCACATGGAACAGCAGCCTGGGCTTTTGTGGCTGGGGGGAGGCAGGTTGCTGATCTGTTTTCCAAACCTGGAGTCCTGACAGGGAATTTGCAGAGCATTAATTGCCACTGGAATGAACATCCATGGTTATGTGTTGTCACACATACGTGTCACAGAGTCACTCAGCCTGGAAAGGACTTCCAAGATCACTGAGTGCAACCATCAACCCAGCACTGCCAAGTCCACCACTAAACCACCTCCCCAAGTGACACATCCTTGCTTGAACATTTCCAGGGATGATGATTCCACCACTTCCCTCGAAAGCCTGTTCCAATGTCTGCTCCACTTTGTTCTCCCGACTGATGACATCACATGTGAGTTATCCAAGACACCACAAGTCATCCTTGGGGCTCACTCTAGAAAGACTGAAATGTTTTTAACTCCTTTGCTGGTGATTTGTCCTGACTGACACAAATTTTCTGATGTGGGGCTTTCATCCTTATTTTCTTCCAGCTGACACTCTTTGGTGACTCCCTAAAAATGCTCCCTCTGAGAGGAAGTAAATTAAAGTTAAATGAATGTAGTTTAGCAATCCTGTTTCCCAGAGGTTAGGAGGAGCCATTTCCACTCATTCTCCATCTCCTGCCAGGTGTGCTTGCCAGCTGTAAGGGAGGAAGGAAAACAACACCTTGCTGAGCCCTCATTTTGCCCCACTCTGGAAGCAGAGGAGCAGGAAGATTGTGGAAGATTGGGATGAAGCCAAGCTCCAAGCAGGCACAGTGTGATCCCTACAGATGCCAATGGAATGCTGACATTTGACTGCCTCAGGGCACCATGCAGGGTCTTCCCTTTGAGGGTTCTCATCAGCAAATGGTGGAAGCCACTTCTGAAAACTGCAAAAAAACTGCTTAACATTTCTGAAAATACTTCCTTGGAATGACAGGTGGAGAGTCTTCTTCCCCACCAGTAAATGACAACTTAGAAGAATAGATACTGGTAATCCATGTGGGGAATTACTTTTTTTTTTTGTACATGCTCACAAATTAAATACATGTGGCCCTAAAATTGAAGAGTGAGTCTCTTGAGGATTTACTTTGTGAAGCCCAGAGATAAAGGTGCTTTTAAACTCAAAATGCAACTTAGAAAGACTCTACTCACTGCTGATCCTTTCAATAAAGGATGATGAAACCTGAAAGCCACTAGAAAAAGGCTGTAAAAACTACTAAGAATCCAACCATATTTTATTGCTAGAAAAAGCTCTTGTAAGATGCCTGAATGGAAGGTGAGGTTCATGCAAAATGTAGGAAAGGCCAAATACCTAAATTTTAAAAAAAGACAGGCTGTGGTGTTGACAACATAAACACAAGCTGCCAGTCATCCTCATTAAGTGCTCTTTATAGAAAACCAAAGTGAGCACATTGGGATGAACAAAGCACTAATTTCACAGAGCAGAGGAAAGGATGGTGGAGTTAATACACGGATGGTCATAGAAAAGGATAAAAGGGTGAACGGTAAAATGCTAGGATAATAAAGCAGAGAGATCAACACTTTCACTTTCTTCCTTCAATCCTACCTAATAAAATAGCAACTTATTCTCTTCATCATCTTCTCCTAATTGTTCTTCCCAATTTCAAAGGATCCATAATTACAAGTCTCTTCTAGAATCCAGTTAAGAAAATACCATTAACACATCCTAACACTGAAGAATAATACTATTACTTGAATTTTGTGCTTCAAAAACACAGTCTACAATAAAAAACACAGAGTACTCTCAAAGAGCTTCCACCACATCTAATTTACCTTATGAACACTGGCAGCTCGAGTCCTTTGGCTGGCTCCATCTCCTGCTTTTGAAGACATCAGTGAGCTCCTGCACCCCCTTCTAGCCCCAAGCCTTCTCATTCCCAGACTGGAGTAATGTGGCTCCAGCTGGATTTTGCACTGCTAACCGATACTCCCTGACACAGGTTGTGGTCTGCAGCACAGACTCACAGTCTGATCCTTGGTGGGGGATGTTTCCACCAAAACGTGGGACTTTACATTACTTTTCAATGCAACATGTTTTACTTTTAATTTTGTGGTTTTAAAGATACAAAACTTTGACAAAAAATACTGAAATGTCTTGAATCGGATAAATCTAGATTTCATTCCTTTTAGTAATTTATTCATCTACCACAAATCACAGCATTCTTATATTTTCCTTTACATTCTCTAAACAAGAGAATGCCAAGTACATCTGCCATTTCTCTGTCCATTTTCATCTAATTAGTGACATCATCAGGAGAAAACATCTCCACCTGAGCTGGCAAAGACCCTTCAAGCACTCTACCAGCAGAACGACAGGTCAGAGACAAATTGCTGACATGAGATGTGTTTGGAGGCTCCTGTGCACCGCAGTGAGCAGTGCAGACTGTTTTTCTTTCCACATATTTATGACTTATAATATGTCCCAGATCTTGAAACAGGACCATGTAGTTCTGATGATGAACCAGGGGAATTATGCAGCTCACTCCCTCACAACTGGTAACTTCGGATGATTGCTCCACATGATTCACTTGGAACCCCTTGCTGATCCTCATCATGAAAGAATTATTAAAAAAAGGGCAGGAATGGATCCTATGCTTAAGTGTCAAAAACATCTCTACGCCTTTCAGAAACAGGGAAACAAGGAAACCAGTAAAACATGCATTTGTCTACCATAAAGTGTCAAAATTTAGAGGAACGCACTGCCCCTCGATAAATTGTAAACTGTGCTAAAGTTATGACATGTATTTTGTGTAAGTCCACACTGCATATTATTCCCCTTTAGCAAAACTTTTTGATAAATTCAGAATGCTTAACAGGCATAACACAGCCCTCAATATGTTTGGTGTTACATTTAAAAGCTTTCATTTGCTAAAGTTTTCATGCGTTATTAAAATCACTGCTTGGATGTGGTACAATTTGTATTAAAGGATAATATTCAAACTAAACATACAGCTTTTTAACAGATGTTTAATTACTGCAGCTCCTCAAACTCTGAAATCACTTGTGGAACTCATGTTATTTCAGATGAAACTACTTGCATACCAATATGGGCTACTTTGGCCATTCTCTTTTCACTTTTGTGGGGCATGATGAAGTTGGGAACACTTTTAGCCAAAAAGAGCTGGATCCTAATTGCCAGTTTTCAGACAAAATAAACTCTAAACCAAACAAGATACACATAACCCCCCCTCCCTTGAATTGTTGTCCTTTTTTAAAGTTCTTTACACTTACCACAAATTCAAAGTGTAACCTCAGAACTCACCTCTTGCCTGCAGCCTTAACTTTTTCACTCTCTGCATTCTCCAAGAAGTTGTCCAAGTCTGATTTATCCCTTTGTAAGTATAAAAGAATGCAGTTATTTATTGTTCAACTGCTGCTTTATGACAGAAAGATCTTGTTCTCACACTCTTCACCGCCTGTGTACTGGAAAGCTCCAGCTTGGAGCAGAGGTGGAAATCGTGGTTAACAAATGCAAAACCAGTTGCTACTAATAAAACCCTATGGACTAAGATACAGTTTTTATTGTTTTATTAGAAATATGAAAGCAGATTTGGTACTTTTTGACACTATCTTAGGCTCAACAACCTCTTGATACTGTTCTCCATCTTCCTGAGATACGTACTTGGTTCTTAAAGCCTGTTTTCTGATTAAAAAGTTTATATAGCTTAAAAACCTTATAACTGAAACCCCAAAAATGAAGATCAAGGAGTGGAAATTAGAGAGAAAAGACAAAAGGTTTCGAATAACACACACGAAAGATTTTAAATAAATATTTTAATTCTATTATTGGCATTTACAGGTAGAAAGCATACAGTATGTTACAATTTTATCAAAATGTGAAAAATATGGATGTTACATAAGTAACAAATGTAAAAAAAGTATTTTTCTTACCTTCCCTGAAAGTAAGAAAACTATTCAGCATAGGAAAATATTGATATAAAAAACACAGCTTAGATAAAAAAAAAAAAAACAAACAAACCACCAAAATTGAAGTTTTTACACAGTACAACAGGTTCATCAGATCTGCATGAAGATGTAAGGACTTTGTGAGATTCTATTTCATCTACAACTTTAGGGAATTGGGGGCAACTGGTAAGCTACGTTAATGAATCTACAAGTAGTTTTCCCTCATATCTGCTCCAAAATGCTAGAGTGCAGTAATTTTCTATACAATAAATAATTCTTCAAAGTTTCCACCACAGAAAATCATAGAATGCAGAAAATGCCACTCCAACGTCACAGAGGCTAGGCAGTGCTTTAATAATAATTATGATAATACTTATTAGAGTGCTTTATAATGTCGAAGCACTTCGGAAGAGTTAACTAATTAGCCCTCACAACACCCCTGTGAGGCAGGGAACCAAGTGTTCTTCCTACCTCTCCATGGTACAGATGGGAAAATGGAATCAGGGGAGAAGCACAGGCTGCAGCAGCAGCACAGCCAAGCTGGGAGGCCAAGAGATGTGGGAATGGACAGGTTTGTCCCTCACTGCTGTGAGTCAGGGGGCTGGGCTGGGCTGACAAATAATCATCAGGAATCACTGAGGGGGGGCAGGAAGGGACCAGGATTAAGTAAGCATCCCCAAAAACATTTCATAGAGATTCAGAAGCTCTCACACAACTTTGTCAAAAAAAAAAAAAAAACCAAACCAAAAAAACCAAGCAAACAAACAAAACAAACAAAAAAAGAAAACAAAAAAAAAAAAGAAAGAAAGAAACCTGAAATGAACAAATAAACAAACTGAAAAGAAGAAAAAGAAAAAAAATCCTAAAGTGCTGACTGGCTTGAGCTGCTTCTAGCACCTCTTGTATGGAATAAGACTTACAGCAAGCACTGTTGCCAGCAATTATTCAAGCTGATTTATTCCATAAAGTCACATGTGAGCAACTGCAGGATATGGTAACTACATTTTCTGAGACACCTCACTACTGTAATTCCTTCATTCACCATCTTACTTCCATGCACTTCTTAAGGAAAATGGAATCCTCAGTACTCTTGCATCGTAAAACATGTTAGTAGCTGGAGACAATATGCACATCCCTCACAATTGAATAAAAAAATTAGTTCATTTTCAGAACAAAGCATTATTAATTTAAGAACCACGAACCAAACAATGGTAAATAGGAAAACCCTTTCCAAAGGCTGCATGCCGAATATCTGGTTTGCAAATACAATGCATGCAGGAGAAATAAATTCATCCAAGCATAATTAAATTAAAAATGTCTTAAGTCTCTTTCAGCAGCATAATGGTTATTATTTTTAAAGTCTCCTCCAACCAGACTGGCCTGGGGATCAGATGCTGACCTTGGCTTTTCTACAACCATATAATGGTTTGAGCAGTCCCCGTGGCTTTGTGCTGTGGCAGTACCAGGAGACAAAGCCTATACATACTGTTCTCCTTCCCCCTCCTTGGAAACAGGCTTGGCTGTACCACCTTTGCTGTCCTCACTCACTGCTGCTGCTGCTGTTTTTTCAGGAAGTGATGCCAAATCTTTGAAAACATCCACATAATGCCCAAAGCCCGGGCCCCAGTTCAAGAGGTTGTCCCAGTTGAAGCTTCCTGCTTGCTGGCCCAGCTTCCCAGGCAGGGAGCCCTCCCCGGCCGCGGTGCCCGCTGCCTGTGCCCCCACGGGCCCGCCCTCGCCACGGCGCCCCGGGTACCGCCGCGGCTTCAGCCTGGAGCCGTAGTTGTCCTCGTCATCCGCGTCCGACTCGTTGACCTGGGATAACTTGGGCATCCTGGAGGTGTAGGCCACGGGCTTATCCCGGTCGTACTCCATCTCGGAGCAGGTGAAGGACTCGTGAGAGTCGCTGTCGGAGGAGGACTCGGGCGCGGGAATGCCATCGGCTGGGTTCCTCGTCCGGGACAGAGGCCTCCTGCAGTCCTCCTCGGAAGAGGAGCGGCCGTGGTCTGCGCTGCAGATGCTGGGGTTCCTGGGGCGAGGGGTGTTCAGTCTCTCCACCTCTTCGATGGACAGCCCCACCGGGGGAGACGTCTCCAGCGGGATCTGCCCGATGGGCTGCTTCAGGCGGCTTCCCGGGCGGGAGCTGTGGCCCGCCATGGTCTGTGGGCTCTTGCTTCTCCTCCCCAGCCGAGTGGCGTAGTTGAAGATGCCGGGCTGGCAGACATCGCCGTGCATCTCCAGCGGGCTCCCTTCCCTGATGGCGAGGTGCAGCTCCCTGGCTGGGCTGTGCCTGTAGAACGTCGAGGATTTGGAGAAGGGCGCGGGGCTGTGCCGAGACAGGGGGTTGGGAGTGGGGCACGCCGAGTGGCTCAGGGACGTGGTCCTCAAGCCCTGCCCGTAGGCAGGCTGGTAGGTCAGGCTGCTGGCTCCCAGGGGCATGGGGGACTGCCGGGCAAAGCCCAGAGGGCTGTGCCTCTGGATGGAGAATTTGGGAGTGTGGCTCCGGAACTGCTTGTAGTGCTGGATGATGTCAGCATCAGAGGGGGCGATGCTGCTGGCGTTGTCGATGTCGTAGTGCTCGATCTCCGGCTCGGGGGATGCCAGCGGGGCGCTGGGGATCGTCTCCGTGGTGTGCGGGATGTCCGTCTCGTCATAGATGAGGTAAGGGTTTTCCCTTTCGATGATGTCGGGTTTCGGGTTCCCTTCAGGCTGCTTCCTGACAGTCATGTCATCACCGTAGGGCGGGATATTGTCAGGGTCATCAAACGCCACATTCTCGCTTCCTTTTTTCTTCTTCTGCTTCGTTTTCTTCTCCTGCTTCGGCCCCTTTGACTTCTTCCCTCGGCACTGGTTGCAGAGGATGAGGCTGAGGACCAGCAGCGCCAGGACCGTGGCGCAGCTGCCCACGATGGCCGGCACGGCCCAGAGCGGCAGGGACAGCTCGGTGGGGTGCGGGGACGGGAGGCACACGTGGCCGCCGTTGACGCCCGCCCTACACTCGTGGCCGGGGGCACACAGGACCCCCAGGCAGGCCACCACGGTCTCGCACGTCCGTCCCGCGTACGCCTCGGGGCAGCTGCAGGTGAAGGTGGCGTGGGGCCCGGGCTCGCAGCTGCCCCCGTTGAGGCAGGGGCTGGAGGCACAGGCGCCCGGGGGCACGCACTGGTAGGCGAACCAGCGGTTGACGCACATCAGCTCGCCCCAGCAGGGATTGCTGGCGCACACGTCGGGGCCGCGGCAGCCCATCTTCACCGAGGGGTCTGTTTTGGAGAGCGTGGCGAGGCTGTGCTTGCCGGAGAAGGGGAGGCTCTCCCCGCCGTACTTGATGTAGGAAATGCAGCCGTTGAAGCCTGAGGAAGGGAAAAAAAGGGACAGAGTTGTTGGGAGATGAAGGCTGAGTATGCACTGTCAACAGCACAGTACATACTCACTGTACATACTCAGAACATTCCACTGTTCACTAAATAAGCCAAGAATTCACATGGTTACCATAGGGAAACATCTATTCTTACAGCACTTAATGTCTTTAAATTGAATTTGAATAAATACGATGTCTAATGACTGAAATATAGTATATTCAGTATATTCAGTGTATTTCAGTATGTTCCATATACTGAAATGCTTTTGTGTCCCAATTTTCCCATATTTCTAAAACTTCTTATTTCCCACAGAAAATCCTGAGGGCAGCTGGCTTAGCTGTGCTAGCACCAAACATTATTTGATTTTGCCTGCTGTGCTTCAGCTAAGCCTCCTGTCCCCTAAATTCATGGCAATGCTTTTGTTTCTTTGAATCTTGAGGGGCCCTTTCCCAAACTTCCCATACCTCGGTTGCAGCGCTACCCTACAACAAGTTTTAGTGCCGTGAGAGCCCAGGGAGATGGAATTATCCCCAGGCTGTGTGCAGTGGTTGAGTGAGGTCACAGGAAAATCCAGTTTTTTGCCAGCCTAATAATCTTCTGTGTTCCCCCCACTAAATCCCTTCTGGAAGGGTTTTGAGGTAGTGCAACCTTACAATGATCTCTGCTTGGAGCTGTGGCAAAATGCTACACAGAGATGGATACCACTCTGTCATGAAACAGCAAATATATTTGATTTGTATGAGGTGCTATTAAAGGTTTAGAATCCTCAGGGCTGAAGATTTAGGTTCAGTTGGGAGCCCAAGCAAAAGTGACGATCACCTTGCTGCATGTGTGGTGGTTCCTTGTAGTACTGATGTGATGGGATCAACAATTTGTCACATCTACCTGGATTTGGAAATTTTATTGGACACAGCAACTTCACAGCCCTGTCACCTCATGCGTTGTCTGCCTTTAACAGCACTGCAGATATTTTTGACTCTGAGTTCATGCAGAGTTTTATACCAGAGCCTTGTAAATCCTTGGTATGTCATACCCAATGTAATGCAATATTAAAATAAAATAAAGTCATATGAATAAGGGATTTTGGACTGTGTGTCTGCTTAATGGAAGCCAGACATTCCTAATTTGTCTGCCACAGCATTGGGCAGTGGTGAGAGGTTAGTGTCCTCAATTTTCCTTGTTCCAGCTTTCCTAAAGCCTCTGCTTTTTCCATGCACATGCTGCTCATAAAACATACATGTAAAAAGGATAAAGGTCAGCACAGCATCCACAAGCTTTTGTACCACATTTCAAACATATTCACAATACACAAGTGTAAAGTGTGAATTTGCTCCACTCAAAAATACTTTATCTGGTCACAATTCATGAAGCCAGGAAGATTTTTCAATATAGAAACATGTGAAAAATACATCTGTATTGTCTGGAGAATCATGTTTTGCAGCTAAAAATCACTTCCATCTTTACCTAGCACTCGGGAAATGATATCAAATATGTGTTATCTACTTCTTTTGCCAGTGTTTGAGAAAGTTACTTTAACTCTTAAGGGAGACTGATTTGCTCCTTAACAGCTAGACATCAGTCAGAGGGTGTTTCCTTATTGTCCTTGCCCAGAAATAAACCCTATTCTTCATTTGACAGCAGGATAAAGCAGCAGGACCTTGGAGTTGCAGAAAATATTTTAAATCATATTAATAACAGGGTAAATCCTGCAGTACTTACCAAACCCCTTACCAAACAAAGTTTTTTTGTTTAGCATTTTTGCCCAAACGAAAGATCTGCTTTGATTTTCCAGGTTATGACTCAGGTAAAGAATACATCCTTTCTTCTCCATAGGGGTAACAAAAATACAGCAATTGATGTACAGACAAGCAACGCCCCTGTCTCAAAAAAGCCCTGCAGATGGAGTGCCTGCTTTTGGAAACAAGAAGCCTGCAGTGTGTCCTAAAGGAACAAAGTCTGTAATTCTTACTCATTCAATCTGCATTTTTTCTGGCAAAGGATGGACGTACACTAATTAGTGATAAAGAATTACAGTACTTGGGGAGGAGGGGGGAAATTACCTGCAGCTGTGCTCTTGAAAGGTTGGCTGGATGGAATTCCTCCCAGAGAAATGGTGAGGACATTCAGGCCACCGAAGTCTTGGGTGGCATGGAGAATGTCCCGGCTGTGAGTCCTGTCCACCGACAGGATGGTGGCAGAGCCATTCTTCTCCAGGAGGACTGAGTGCCACTGGCCATCTGCAGCATACACCTCAGGGATGTTCCTTTCCACTTTCCCAGCAACTCCAGCATCAGATATGTAGTGCACCTTCCCACCTTTTATCTGCTCAGAAGAACACATGACATGCAATTTTAAAATGGTGTCACATAATTCCTACGCACACGTAACCAGCGTGATGTCTACTCACAGCTACAGTAGCACGTGGCTTTGGTGTACTAGAAAGCTGGGGTGGGTATATTTTTCCCCAAATAATTGCTTTGTACTAAAAAGGCATTAATTATTTAGTACGAAAAATTTGACCAGAACTAAATACATCACAATGTAGAAAATTTGCATCTTAGAGCTGCCACAAGAGCTGCCACCCATTCAACCCCTGGCTAATCCTACTGAGCAGCCAGCTATAGGTCATGCACATGACAATACATTTTAACCAGAGAAAGAATAATTCTTCCTCCTTCTTCAAGGCAAGTGTGGAAAATGCTTAGCAGAGTGAACAGATGTTGTGCTCGCCCAAGAAAATTGCATCCAGTTTTTATTATGACACAGTAGGAATGCATAAGGCATGGCAGGGCTTGAGCAAGAGCCCCATTTCATATATGCTTTTTCTGCTAATTGGTATTTTGCAGAAAACTTTTGTGGTATTTCAGAAAACTTTCTGCAGACTTGCAAAGTGCGTGATTTTGTGAGAATTTTCAAAGAGTACTTCCTTGAGCAAACTGTTTTAAAACCTGTGAGCAGCTAGGGAAAAAAGGAAGAATATTATGGCTTTTTCTCTTAAGAATGATGCCTCACAATTCTACTGAATCATCAGACGCGGGATTTCAAACCTCTTATTATGATCCCAAAGTGAGATCAGTGCAAATTCTGCACTTAAGATGTAGGAGCTTAAAAAGAATCCCCAACATCCAACCCTGCCAGTTTCTCAAATACTGCATAAATTTGGGTATGCTGGCTGACCTCCTAACGGTGTGCAGAACTGCGCAAACTCATGGAGGATGGCTCTGGGACTTGCTGCAACTTTCCTTCGGTGCTCTGCATGTTTGGTCACACATATTCCTGCATGTTTGGTCACGCATATTCCTGCATGTCTGGCCACACATGTTAAATGGAACAATTAAATGGACCCGTTCCCCACTGCGGCTCGGTCAGTCCGAGATCCGTACCCCGAGCGTGCGGGACGTGCGCAGGCTGAGTCCAGGAAAGGTCACAGGCCCAGGTTTGCTGGAAGCTCTCAAAGCCTTGCATCCTTTGTTCCAGGAAAAATAAGGTTCACCTGGGAAGAACTGTGAGGTGACACACCGGCTACAAGAATGCTGCTCTCGTTTCCAGACACTGTTAAATGTTCTGGATTTGCCTCTCCGGTGATGCAAGCTGAGGACTTTTTTCAGACACTCCAGCTTTAATAAGGCTGTAAGACCACGCTCATGTCTTGGCAGCTGCCTGAATGAATGCATCTAGCACGTATTCCATTTGGATGGAGGATACAACAATGGTTAATATGTGCATCCCCTTCATTTACAAAGGCAGTAATTTAGATTATTTGAACATGTATTGTTTGATAAAGCTCGCCTCGCAGACAGGATGCTTTTGTTACTGATAAAACACAAGTGGCATGTGTCTAAACTATCACACAGCCAAAGGAAAATCCCACGGTTACAAATGCAGCCCACAGACTATTAAAACATATTAAACACCATTTCTCACAATAAGTTATAAAAAGCTTGACTGAGCTGAATATATACATATATTTATGTCTGCAACCTGTATTGGTTTGTTATGTCTTATTCTGTCTTTTATGCCCCATAAAAATACTGCCTTGTATTTTAGTCTTTATGTAAACAGAAAGCAATACACCATGCCAGACAATCCCCTCCAAACTTAAGCGAAGACTGAGCACAGAAGCAAATTTTTTAATTTCACCTTAGAAAAGACCTGTAGAATTATTTACCTGTCAGCAATTGATATTTTCCATAGAAATTCATGATTCTTTAACCCTATTTCTATATCTTTAAAATTGCATGTGACAAATGCTAAAAGACTCATAAATAACATACTAGGGGCATTTGGAAAAGAAAATTTCCAGAGACAAGACTGGTCCATGACTGCTTCAATCAGGAAAAGATATGGAATGGTGCCTTGAAGCAGAACATGTTTCTAAATTTGAAACAAAGGCTGAAGTTGACAGCATTGAGTAACACAAATTTCTGGGTTTTATTTAAATGGCTGGGCAACTGACAAGTAGGATATAATGAAAAGAATGAACCACTAAAGCAAACATATTCCTAACTCCATGGCTGATTCAACTTTACTAATATTCCAAGTCTCATTTGCTGAACAAATTGGGTTTTATTTGTCTTAAAACTAGCTATTGAATGGAATGTCATTTAAAAGGGTTATGTTCTGATTAGTTCCTATAACATGATAAATGCATAGAACCATGGAATGGTTTGCATTGGAAGTGACCTTAAAGATCATCCAGTTACAACCTCTCTGCCATGGGCAGGGACACCTTT